>JAJHUR010117319.1:4239-23950 GCA_027495735.1 Lutjanus campechanus | reverse complement strand
TCAGGTCCTTTAACCAGATGCATGGTCTTGGCAGTGTGTGGGAGGCCATGACACTCTGCCACCACGGGCAGGACGGGCATCTTCCTCCTCACATAGCAACACTCGCTGTCGCTGTCGATGACGAGCACCGTCACTGAGTCCCCGCTCTTCTTCACCTGTCAGCCAAACACAGAGCGGCAGTCACACACATGTTCAGCCTGACAAACCACACAGATCTGACTGAGGACACTGGAGGACAGAGTGTGTGTGTGTGAGTCTTACAGTTCTGCTGAGGACGGAGTGTGTGAGTGTTGACACCATGACACCGTTGATCCAGATCAGTCTGTCTCCAGTGCAGACACCTGCTCTCTCTGCTGGACTGTCAGTCACTGTGCTCACCACGTACTGGCCCTTCTGACCTGTGACACATCTCTACTGTTATCTCAGTCATTATCATCAGGGCGGTGTGGTATAAAACTGCTGTACTTTGTAACAAGATGAACTTTCTCAGCTGTTAATAAATGATTTGGCAACTAATCTCTCTGCAGGGGTGGAACAATACATCCAGTTATTCTACTGCAAAACACAAGGTTCTTGAAGGAATGATTCAACATTTTGGGAGCTACTTCTTTTGTCTTTCTGAGAGCGAGATGAGAAAATGGATCAATCTCACAGAGGTATGTACTCCAGTCACACTTTAGACTCAACTTAAAATTAAAATTTCAACTCGACTTGGGCTTAAACACCAATGACTTGACTTGGATGTAATCCTTTTGATACCTTCCTCCAAGCCCAAAGATTGAAAAGTCTTTTATTTAAAGTGTGAATCCACCAATCAATTAATTTCCCTTCACTGCCTGAATCAACCAGCGTTAACACTATTCATTTTCAGGACTCCCTAAAACTGGGTATTTCGCTCACATGGGCGTGGTTTTGCACGGCGTAGCAGTGCACGTGTCAGCGAGCTCATGTGTGAGCCCTGTGACCGTCTCAGCCTGTGTTCTGAGTATGCAAAAAAAAAGTTGGTCTGAGTGTGAAAGTAAAGGCTACTTTAATTTCCAAAACATGGAAAATTAGTCAAACTAGACTGAATAATGCCTGCATACACTATAAGCCTGCAACTCACAATCATTTTCATAGTCAATTAAACGTTGATTATTTTCTCGATTAACTGATTAGCAGTTGTTTGTTTTAAAATGTCAGAAATGGTGAAAAATGTCAGTCAGTGTTTCCCAAAGTCCAAGATTTGTTTTACTTACAACCCGAAGATATTCTGTTTACTGTCAAAGGGCAGTAAAGAAACCAGAAAATATTTACATTTAAGAAGCTGTAATCAGAGAATTTGGACTTACTCAAACTGATTAATCGATTATCAGAATAGCTAGTGTTTAATTTAATGATCGATTAATAATCTATTAACAATCAATTAATCAGTTAATTGTTGCAGCTCTACAACATGAGATCATCATTTGGTGTCTGAGAGCCTTGTAAGCCCATTTGGGGAAGATACTACACTGATAACAGAATACAGACCCCACATCTTAGCATATTGTTGTTGTTGGACATAATTTTGTCCATTTTGTGAGCATATGTTAGCACTATCTAGTTCAGTTTACACACCTATTTTCAAATCAACTGTATCAATAAGGGGAAACAAGTATTGTATGTCTGTACTGTATCCTTTACACCCTCTGATTTACTTATATTTTCCATTATAATGTAAGGATGGTCAATGTAAGAATACAGTCAGGTGAAAGTCATTAAAAATCAGGGCAGTCTAATGTATCACTGTCGCAGCCGTGCAGCAGTACAAGAGAAAAAAAAGTCTATCTTTGTAAACTGATAATCACAAGTATCAGGTTAATAAACAACTTTTTATGTTACTGTTTTGTTAGTTTATCCAGAAAGTGATGAGGCGACCCAAAGCGAGCCGACAAGAACATGCATCAGGCACACAACACTCTGTTACCCCTTTTCCACCAAGCTGGTTCCAGGGCTGGTTCGGAGCTAGAGCCAGACTTAGCACCAGTTCTTTGGTTTTCCACAGCCAAAGCACCGGCTCCTGGCTCTCAAAACTGGTGCTAGGCAAGCACCAACTCTTTGCTGGTCTAGCGGAAAGAACCACGTTACGTCGGGGGCTACGGGCTTACGTCAGGGGCTGGGGGCGGGGTTATTGAACGACCAAAGCAGAGTGAACACAGCAGCAGAAATCGACAGGCTGAAGCTGATTTCAATTAGCTCTAAACTCTTTAAATATATCACTTTATCGAGATATTTTTAAAGTGTGTGATGTAAGGCACTGCCCCCGGGAAAAATATGGAGTCCTATTCGTTCTCAGCAAGTCAACATTTAATTCCCCAGATCTGCTTTGTTTGAATCCAGTCCAGCAGCATCCAATCAAACTGCAGAAAACCATGAAGAACTAACGTTACTCGTCACTGAGCTCCAGTTGATGATAACAAAGATCATGCCGTTCGAGTATACAAACTATGTGTTTGTCCACAAAAAACTCATTGCAAAATGTGCGGACAGAAACACAACAATTTCCAACTTTGTTCAACTTTTTCTTACCAGCTAAATAACTTTGTAAATCAATGGTGCTGGATAGTCACTGTTACGTTGTGAATTATTTAGGACTCAAAACACAAAGTTTAGGACCTGTAACTTGTCTTGAAACTTGTCTGTCTTGACAAGGGACTTGAGTGTAAAGACATTAGACTTACTGACTTGGAAAACAATGAACTGACCCCACCTCTGTAATCTCATGTCTGTGTTGAGTACAGGGCTGGAGTTAAGTTAAGTCATACTTTATTAATCCCGAGGGGGAAATTACCATTTTTTCACTCTGTTGTCATTTTTTCAATCTCTACATACACACAGGCCCGAAATACACACACACATGCACAAACAGGACCTATAGTCATGCATCAGGGAGAGGTGTCAGAGCGAGGAGCGAGCAGTTAGGCGTTCAGTGCCTTGCTCAAGGCAGTGCCCAGGAGGTGAACTGGCACCTCTCCAGCTACCAGTCCACACTCCGTACTTTTTGGTCCGTGTGGGACTTGAGCCGACGACCCTTCGGTTCCCAAACCAAGTCCTTAAAGACTGAGCTACTGCCGCCCCCACAAGTCAGGACAGGACATGGTTAGCCTAGCTTAGCGTAAAGACAAGAGGCTGAGGGGAAACATCTAGTCTGACTCTGTCCAAAGCTCAAAAGCACACACATCAAAACCTCTAAACCTCACTGACTGATATATTACACCATATCTGTTTAAAAACACAACGTTTGTGTTTTTAGGAATAAAAAGAGATTCACACTAGTTATTGGAAATAGTCCCATTTCCAATAACTAGTGTGAATCTTCAGTGTCGTAACCATAGATATAGAAATTATACTTTATTGGTCGCAGCTGTTGCTGCTCTGCTTCTGATTTTCATGAAACCTGGTTTGGTTTGTTATAAACTGTTATTAGAAATGTGCGGTGATGTTAATGTATCATATAGCAGCCAATGAGGTGTTTATGTTTCTGTATGTATGGTTCTCACAGTGAGGTTGTCTTGTTTGATGCATCAAAAGCAATTCCTGTGTCCACCAAACATATCTGGCAGCCTGAGCTACAGCTGAAGACAGAAGTACTGGACAGACAGCAGACCTGTTGTTCATCAAGAAACCCAAAAACAAATGGAACTATCATCTTTACCAGCAGGGAGTGAGTAATGGGTAATTCCAGCATCTAAAGTAACGGTAAGAATGTGATAAGTCCCAGGTGTCATTTTCATGCATCTTTACCATAAAATCTGGGGGTAATTTGCAGTTAAATTCAGAGAAATTTCAAATATGTTGCTTTGTAATGACCACAAACTACATTAAAATAGTACTTGTGTATCATCACATAATTAACCATGAAATTTGGGGGTAATTTGGAGATTATTTGTGGGTAATTTCTAAGAAATTTCAAATATATTTCTTGGTAATCACCAGCTGTTTACCATGAAATTATGGGACCTGGAAACTTAAGTGTTACCCAACTTTAAAATGAATCCAGCCTCTGGAGGTTTGTATGCAGGCTGTTTCTACAGAGCAGGCTGAACTAAAACAGATGTCTGCATGGAGGTGAATCATTAATGTTCTGTGGATCATCACAACATCTACTGGTCAGCTAGTTAAAGCCCACCGGATGTGTGTGCATTGTCCTCAGAGCAGCTGTAAATGAGTAGTTACCACTCTGTCAAACAGTGACAGCAGTGTGCTGTTACCTTGCACTGGGATGACAGACATTCCCAGGCCATGCTCTGGGTCTCTGCTGATGTGACACAGTCTGGGTCTGGACCAGCTGTCGCCTTTGGAGGCCTTAGCCAGCATCTGCAAGTCCACACCAAGAGACACTGCCTGGAGAGGAGAGACACCAGCAGGACTCAACACATGGAGCATAAATCAGAGGAACTGAATCACAATAACTCACATTACTGTCGTCATATTTAAGTGTTGAAGTGTTAGGTGTTAACTGAACTTAGGTTAAGTGTAAAATATTTTAACTCTAATGCCACCAAAATTAGCCTAAAAATCCAATCCCAAGCAATTTATTAGCTGAAAACACACAATGAGACCACAGCATGCAGCTTTACCAAGTCCCAAGTTCAAGTACCACAGCACATGAATATTTACACATGTTTTTCTAAGGGTGTGTCAAGTCTTTTTGAAAAAAGACCTCTTGGAAACACAAAAACCTCTGCTGCAGAGTAACTGAAGAATAAACACATCATGGTTTTCTCTTCACACAAGAAAAGAGCACGGAAACAAGAGTTCAACTTTCATTTTGGTACCCAGACGTACATGCTAACTGGACACAAAATAGTTGGAGGATTAAGATAAATCTGCTGGCTAATATCAAATGATGCACTGGCAGGTCGTGGATATTTATTTATTAACAAATCTTTATACTTCAAATCTATTTTTTAGACAGGAGATCTCATTTATAAAAATGGTCTTGGTTTGTACCTAAAATTAGTCTGAAGATCGTTTCTGACTGTGTGCTAAAGTTCAATTCATAAAAGATACTGAACATAAAAAAGACTTTGCAGGTTCTGAGAAGAAAATTAGTAACTTAAGCACCTGTGATCTATAAATCTAAACTTAACTTACTGACAGCACCTGTCTTACAATCAGTGATTTCCTCTTGTTAACGCAGCACAAATGAGGTTTTCATCAGGAACACTGTCACAGAGAAAGCTGAGAAAACTGTTTTTCCAGCCTATAATCTTTTGTTGACATATTTTGCTTTTCTCCTTTAGACAAACTTGAACATCTCTTGTATTTAAAAAAAAAATGTTAAATGAATTTGTTAAAGTGAAAGTACATAATAGTTAATAATTTAATATTTTATGTTGCAACTATTTAATTTTTTAAGCCCCCAAATAATGATGATTGATTTTTGAAATACAGAATTCTTTGGATTTCTAAAACTCAAAGATCAAAGTTTATCTAAAGAAGAAAAGTAGATTATTAAATCAATAAAAGATTATAGGTCAAAAAAACTTGGAGTTTGGAGGATGAGTGATGGTAGAGGAGACTGAAGCCAGAAAATACTTTTTTTAATGGACTGAATAGGGGGATGACACACAGAGCCAAGCACAAAGCTTGGGAGTGTGTTGCTATCAACTTGTCACTCCTTTAAAATGATTATTTCTATCACATTGTTCATAAAGCTGATATAAAGTTCACCACAGGCTGCAGTACCCCAACACAACCAACAGGAACATCACTCAAGTCAAGTCTAGACTACATCAGAACATTTCAATGTCAGATGAGGGTTTTATAAATAAACATTTATACTTGGTTTTCCACTCGTCATATTTAGGATGAAACTGATCCTAAATCCATGAGGAATGAGGTGTAAGACTCAGCAGACTGTATGTTGAGCCCTCATTAAAGTTACTGGTTTCACCTACAGCTGTCCTGCTATGACAAGACATCATGTCTGCTAGGAAAGCTGGAAGGTAGAGAGAGCAAAGATTATAATGTCATGTTATTCCTAACACTTACCTGCTCAGAGTCTTCCCTCCTCAGCACCAGCAGAAACAGGTGAAAGCCACATGACTGGATCTTCCTCACCACCTGTCAGATCATTACACAGACACACAAATGATTCAGTGAACAGGCTCGGGGAGTAATGGATTACATGCAATGGAATTACGTAATCTTGATACAAAAAAGGTAACTGTGTTCCATTACAGTAAAAAAAAAAAAAAGACACAATCAGATTACACATACATTTAGTAAAAATGGAGATTATTAGTAGGATTATAATCTTAAAGTAGAGAACATTATACTACCATGCACAGCGCACACAGCTGCAAAAAATGTCACCATTTTTTGTCTTTAAATCAATCAATCAATAAATTGCACACAACAAAGGACGGAACAGCTGGACAAACTCATAAACCAAACAAGCAACATAAAACACTTCATCTACTGTTAATCAACTATTAAATTATTCTGCATCTATTTTGATATTTTTAATTAAGAAAAGTCAAAACTCTGATTTCAGCTTCTTAGATGTGAATATTTTCTGCCTCTCTGACAGTAAACTGAATATCCTTGAGTTGTGGACAAAACAAGACATTTGAGGACATCATCTTGGACTTTGATCAACATTTTTCTCCATTTTCTGACATTTCATTGACTAAACAACTAATTGATTAATTGAGAAAATAAGTGAAAGATTAATTGATGATGAAAATAATTGTTAGTCGCAGCCCTAAAAACGCTATTTTAGGCTAAATAATTTCACCTTATTTTATATTGAGCTAATTGAAAAGTAACAGAAAGTAATCAAGATACATTTCTTCAATATTGTGATACAACAGGTGATTAAATATATTTTTAAAGTAATCCTCCCAACCCCTTTAGTGAATTAACTCAAGTTCCAGGACTAATGTCCCAAACACCTGGTTCCTGTAGTATTTATGTCCATCATAAACAACAGGAGGTCATGTTGTGAACCTGTGAGCAGCAGACAGAAATCTGTCGTCCTCTCTCAGGCCTCACAGGTGATAAGGATTAAGCTCAGGTTAAGATAAGGAGACGAGGACACGTTCAGGCCAAACCCTTTACACCAATCCACTGTTTACATGTCATTAAACTGTAAAGGAAAGCAGTGATGGACCAATGACCAGTGGTGTTTGTCTCTCTGTCTGTCCCTACCAGCTGACCACATACAACACAGGGTTATCAGTTACACTCTCTTTACATAATATGAGATGGATGGTAGAGATAAGAGGAAAGAATCCAATGTTTGCAACTTGAATATTTACATCATCAGGATGGTTTAGAATAAGTCGTATGAGGATAGAAGGAAAAACAACATGAATTTTACTGTGAATGCTGTTTATTAGTTGGAAGATTCTGTGAATTAATAGTTAAATGACCAGACAACAACCATGTGAAAATAAGTTTCATCGACTTCAGCTCAGAATTCAACACCACCAGTCTGATCACAGCCACTCTTCAGAACTGGGACAAATCATGTCCTACTAAAAGACAACAAACAAGAATTCACATCTTCAGACAATTTAAAAATTTGGTGGTTTTTTGTCCAGAAAAACAAAGTTCTCCTGTTTACTTGTGTTTATTTACAGGTGAGTCTTATGATGATGATGATGTATCGCAGGAACAGCTGGAAGCAGTCAGCATGTGTCGATGTATGTATGTGTAGTTGTGTAGTTGATGTGTATGGTTGAACGATGGGAGCTCATACAACGAGCATTTGGTTAATTCAAGTTGAATATAAGCAATAAATAAATAAGCATTAAATGTATTTAGGGAATAAATTGGTGGTGACAGTATGCATACTGAAGTTACCAGGAATTTTGTTAGCATGTTAGCATGCTGTACCCACAGCTCTCTGTGCTACCATAACTTAGCCACAGAAGCCTGAGCTACACAATTTACCTGCACAACTAATACTACAGATCTACTGTGGCAGGGTGGAATACATGTGTGTGTCCATGTGTGCAGCCTTCTCTTACAGGGCACTGAAATTATTCAATGAAGACTTTAAAGAGAATAAATCTAATAATCCTAAATAACTTGCACAATTAATTTAATAGAAACTAGGACATGTTGTGACGTCTTCCTCTGTGTGGACAGCAGATGGGTGGACTGGTTATCAACTGACTTGTGGACACTAACCCTTGAGAAGTCCATGTTATGCACATATTCCTCGTTGACTTCCAGCACTCGGTCTCCATCTCTGAGGCCGCTGAGCTCTGCAGGACTCCATGGCTCCACGTCTCTGATCTCAAAGCCCCGGCCGCTCTGGTCCACACGCAGGTAGAAACCAAAGCTCTGTCCCTCCAGACGCTTCAGCTGGCACAGTCTGGGCACCAGGTTCTCATCAGGCTCTGTGCACAGGGTTCAGTGGGAAATGAGTTCAGAACAGGAGCTTTGAAAGTGTCTGTAAAGGCATGTGTATCAAAACTCACCAGGATCATCGGTGATGACCAGAGCTGGATTATCAATCCCTTCCTTTGGATTGAAGGTAAAACTGACATGAAGAGATATGAAAAATGGAGTCGGTATGAGAAACTTACAACAAACAGAGAAACTTAAAGGGACAGTTCACCCAAAAATCAAAAATACATATTTTCCCCTGTATTCTTTTGGTTGCAGAGTTTTGGAGATATCAGCTGTAGACATGTCTGACTTCTCACTAATATAATGGATTTAAATAGCACTCAGCTTGTGATGCACAAACCAGATTTGAAAATTTCATGAAGTATCTCTTCGTGTCTCATCATGACCGAGTTACTGAAGGTAATCAAGATCTTGTTGTGAGCAGTTTCATGTAGAAACTATTTTCTTTCTGCAGTAGAATCTACTGGAACTACTTTTGAATCTACTGGAAAGAAAGTAGTTCCTTTGGGAAGAGACACTGGTTTTGAATTTTTCAAATGTACGGTTTAGTCCAATTATATTATCAGACATCTCTGCAGCTGATATTTACAAAACTCTGCAACTCACACCAAAAAAATCTACATGGATAAACAGCACTACCGGTAAGAGGAAAAGGAAAAATATGTATTTTTTATTTTGTTGTGAACTGTTCCTTTAACATACAACTAATTTTTATGTAAAAACTGGTATACGACATGCCTGTCTATGACTTATTAAAGGACCATACCAGTGTTTGGGAAGTTGTATTTCATTCTCATTCACCATTTCAGCAGAGATATTTTATGTTAATGTTAAACATTCATTTCACTCTATCATCTTCTAGAAATGAAATAAAAGTAATGGGGGTAGGGATGAGCGAATTACAGCAAATCACAAGGATACCACATCTGACATAATGTTGCTTTAAACTTGATTTGGTTTGCTTGTCTTAAAGCTAACTTAAACAACAAATGAACTTTAAGACAACAAATACAACCATTTGGAAAGGAAACGTATGATTAAATTACTTTAAATTATTTAAAAAATGATGCTCAGATTTAAACTTGAGAAGTCAGGTGGTCATTGTCCCCACAGAGGGCTCAACTTACCCCTAACCTGGGGCAAGTTAAGCTACATTAGCACTTTTTTTTTTCAAAGTCATATGTTCAAGACTATTTGTCATGAATGTGTTCTGGTGATTTCATTTGATAGGAGACAACCTGAAATAAGGGTAAATGTTTTCATTGTACTTCTAATTTTTCCTTACCTAGAGGACAACATGAGTAGAACACTGGCTCATCTTACCCCACTCTCCCCTACATCAACCACTTCAATCATTTTATTTAAAAAAACACACAATCTTTCTGTAACCTTAATGGTATCATAGCTGCAGGTGCATAGTGGAAAAACACTGTCACATAACGTAATGTGACATTTTGCCACATCATATAACATTCTGCTGACAGAAATGAAAATGATAGTAATAAATAACAACAATAACAGCTTTATTTACACCTGTTAGCAATCATTAACAGATAAGTGGTCCTGCACATGTGAGCTCATAGTTCAGCTTTTATCTGCAGTCTTCAGTGTTATCAAAGTTTATAACCGTGTGGCATGAACACAACACACGGTGGACAGTTTTTCATCATGTTTCACTGATGTGCTGCAGTGGAGGCAGAGACCTCAGAGACAGAGACAGATGTCTCAGATCCTGGACAAATCAAACCAGCACTGTCTGCATGGAAAGATACGACTAGATGGAAGTGAGAAAATAACCCATTTGGAATTGAAAAGAAAATTACAAGAATTATTAATACCAGCATCTAATTATTATTTTTTTTTGCTTGGTGAAATGTATTCTTTTAGATTTAAATATATGAAATAAGTGTAATTTATGGAATGTTTTAGTTTGCGTTTAGTTTTTAAATTTCCAAACTTGCTCTGTGCCAGTTTTCTGGCATTCACACCTTCAAACAATTTAAAAAATGTGTCTTCAAAATGTAAAACTAACAATAACTACCGATAACATGGGTATAAAAATGTACCATTATAATCAACTATGTTTCAAAATAGATTTTTTAATGAAAATGTTGTCCCTTTAAACTTGTGTCTACATGATTTAATCCGACATAAAAAGAGTTAGCTGTACCCTAAGGACCACTGTCTCACTTCCTGGTTTAAAACAGACAGGAATACTCGAGCACTGGTGAACTTTCTATTTTAGACAAATTCATTCAGGAATATTTCTATCAGATGTGTCTCAACCATAACATGTTGACTCTGTAGTCCTTCTAAATCAAAGCTAAATAATAATTATGGTTTAAAAATATGTATTTTGATTGACATTAAGAGACTCTGAGACACTTTTAAAAAAATAAAATGGCTGCTCACTACGACTATGCTGTGAAATGAAAACATGGAACATTTAGCCAACTCTGTAAGACGTCAACCCAGATTTTCCATTCGACAGAGTTGACTTAATAAAAGTTTAATCACCAGGAGGTGGGCCCATTACAAGATTTAATCTTATATCTTTAAAAATATATTTTCTAGAATAATTGAAGAGTTAAAACCCCTCAAAATATGGTTTTGTCCTAATTCTCAAGAATGACTGATAGATGTTTTCACCATTTGTTCCTACAGAACCTGCTACTACATCAACCCTGAAATATTTCAGATTTGTGGGGAATGGTCTCAAACACGTCTGCTTTAAAAAGCAGCAGATTTCTGTTTATCAGGAGGTGTCAGTGCTCAGATGGTGGTGTGTCTATAGCTGAACTTACCGTGGAAATTCCATGGCATCCTGGCAGCCTGTGGGAGTGACAGTGACACAGTGAGATACACAGCTGGAGTCCTGCTCTGCCATCATCACAACCATCACCACACATTCAGGTAAAAGTTTAAACACTGTTCAGTCCTCATGCCTTTATTCAAAATATATGATTATCAATGGACAACAACAACTATAAACAACTGTTGCCTCTGGACAGGGTCCAGTCTGAGCAGCCCACAGTCACACCCCAATCCTTCATGAAAAATGTGCTCAGAATGAAAGTTACTGAATGACTCCTTAAGAAACAAAACAATGCATTTTGCTCGGGGCTGCATGAGGGCTTAAAGAGTAACTTGAATATGTGTGTTTAAGTGACTCATTTTTGAAATTGGTCCAGTTTTGAGTTAAAACACTGCAGCTCTCAACCCTGTGACTGGCTGCAATGTCATCCTTATGAGCGACTGTGAACTGTCAAAGTGCGTCCACCACTGACAGGTTCACATTGTTATTCTACTGTAAGTGTCTGGCAGCATTATGGAGAGGATCCCTACAGAGAGACAGAGCTTTTTGTTAGAGAGTAAGATATGTTTTGTTTAATAAGAAACAGACAATTCATTGCTCTCACCAATCACCATTTACAGAAATGGTTATTTTATCATCGTCAACTTGATTTAAACTCGACAGAAACAAAATGAAACTCATCAGTGTCTTCATTCATCTTTCCACTGTTCCCATAATAAGCATCTGTGGTTTGGTTGAAATAAACTTAGTTCACAGAGTTAGATGTGAAACTATTGGGAGACGAGCAAGAGGGAGGTCAGATATCAGAGACGCAGCAGGGAGAAATGACGTGTGAAGCCAGAAAATTTTCATATCTAAATCAGTAATGAAGTTTATCTCAGCCAAACCACAGCTGGTGATTGTTGGCACAGTGGAAATATGATGCAAGACATTTTGGATGAGTTTTATTTTGTTTCCGTTGAGTTAGAACGAAAATGACAATGTTGTGGCAGCAGTAGCTCAGCCTGTAAGGATTTGGCTTGGGAACCAAAAGGTCACCAGCTCAAGTCCTGCACACACCAAGTGCAGAGTGTGGACTGGTAGCTGGAGAGCTGCCTGTTCACCTCGTGGACACCGCCAAGGTGCCCTTGAGCAAGGCACCGAACCCTTAACTGCTCGGGCTGCCTGACTTTATGTATATACAGTATATGTATGTACTGAGTATAAGTTGAATTTATGACCAAACCATTCCTCTGCATTTTTGTAGCCAATCAGGCAGTCTGATTGCACACAGGTCAATGAAATCAATGACATATGGATGAAAAATTAAACAGTGCAGCAGCACAGGTTTGGAGTGAGGATGTTAATAATTAATTGATCCATTAATCACCATTGAGAATTTGAGTAATTAAAAATGTGTTCAGGGATATTTAATCAGTACTAATGACAGAAATTGCAGGAAACTTACACTTAAAGTTAAACTAAAACTTATAATAAGAAAAAATATCAAAAAGCAGAAAAAAAACATGTTTTGTATTCTATAAATTATTAATGACAAATTGATAGTTGGCATTTTCAGCTACTGGGAACAGAAACAGAAATTTTTAGATTTTGAGATGAATATTTTGTACTTTTACTTGTAACTGAGTAATATTTTAGCAATGTAACAGTACTCTTTCCACCACTACTCTGACATCTCTCAGATTCATGTCTGTAGGTTCTGTCTGTGCATGTATGTGTATTTCGGGTCTTTATGTGGGTAAACAATGTAGAACAGAGTGAAAAATGTAATTTCCCCCAGGGGATTAATAAAGTATGCCTTCTTCTTGAAATTTCAGTTTTGTAGCTGGAGTCTGGTGGGTTTGGTTTGAAAATACAGCTGTTTCTGGTGAAACAAAATGTACCTCACTCTCTAACAAAAAGCTCTCTCTGTGTAGGGATCCTCTCCATAATGCTGTCAGACACTTAAAATAACAATCTGAGCCTGTCAGTGACAGAGCACTTTTAGAGGACACAATCTGACAGTTCACACTTGCTCGTAAGGACTACACTGCAGCCTGTCTCACGGCTGACAGCTGCAGCACTCTAACACAATACTGGACCAGTTTCAAAAACTGGGGTCTTCATTAGTCAGATAGACACAAAAACATGGGAAATGATCTACTTTTGAAAACAAGACTCACAAGACGAACCACAAAACTGGCTCGTTGAGTATTAGCTGCCAGGGTAAACTCCATGCTTTCATATTTAATTCAAATTTACGATGATGGTGTGAGATTAAAATGTTACCTCATTCAGTGCAAACTGAATGTAGAAGTTTTCTCCATTTGAGTAATGAGACAAAACAAGACGGCTTCACACAGAAATCCTCACTGCTCTGACGTGGTGCAGAATCTCCTCCTCATTTAATCATGAGTAAATCACACAAACCAAAACTATCACTTCATCTCTGTCTCCTCCTGAGTCCCAAACCAGTCAGAACATCCAGGACAAACACATACCCTACACTCTGTGCTGACACTGCATTTTTCTTTCTTTATCTGCTCTCTGTTAGCTGTTATCTTCACAGCTGAGAATACTGAAGGATTGCAGGGAGGAACTGAAGTGCTGCCTTTGATGTGCATACGAACATTTCTAATAATTGTTATGAGTAGATCCTACCTTAGAATCTGTCAGAACTATTTTATTTCTACTAGAAAAAAAAGTAGTTCCTCCAGTGGTGCTGTGGTAACACTCTGACTTCTTGCATGAATGTTATTTTCACAGTCTTGTCTGTATTGGTGAAAATATATCATTAACTAGTGCACATGTATGTGTTTCTCATAACTCTGACTACTTGAAATGCACTAGTTGTCTTTTGATATGTTGTAATTGCCCCCGGTCTCCTATCTTAAAATAATGAGTTAGTGTCTCTAAATAATGGGAAACTTTCTGAAAATAATGACTTAATATCTCAGATGACTCATTTTCACAAAGTTTCTCATAATTTCCAGATAGATCGTCAATATTTTACCTACAGAATCATTATTTTGAGAATCCAAGATGTTATTTCCAGAAAGTTTTTTAAAGGTTTTTTGTTTTGTTTTCTTGGAAAGTTTTTGCTGTGACACAGTTGTGTGGCGATGTGAGCACTGTTATTCATGTTCATTAGAAGCAAACTGACTCATTCAGTTCACCAAAAAATATGGTGAACCAATAGTTCATTCATGCACAACACTGGGTCCTCTGGCTTCAGTGGAAAGAAAATAGTTCCAACATGAAACTTCTCACAAGGTGTGTGGATTATCTTGAGAAATCAGGTTAGGACTTTTGGAAGGAGACGCTGCTTTGAGCACCACAAGCCAAGTGTTATTTAGTCCCTTTACACCAGAGAGAAGACAGACATCTCTACAGCTGATGTCTCCAAAACTCTGCAACTCACACCTAAACTATTCTAGATGAATATATTCAAGATTTTGGGGTGAACTGTCCCCTTTTATAATAAGAACGCTCTCTCACTGGAACTTCCAGATCACTAAACCAGAGCACAGACGGACCTGCAGCTGTACAGCTGTGCTCACAGCAGCACCTCAGCCTTCACTTATTACACATTCTGTATCAGTGGATCACTTCTCTCCCACAGCCAACACCTCTGTGTGAACATTTACACAAGAACCTGCAACATCAACATTGTAATGAAGTATGAAGATGAAAGTTAAGATAACTGAGCTGAGGACAGTTTACTCTGAGTGTGTCAGCGTCAGCAGCGGCTCTCTGCTGACTGTGGAACAGCACGTCTCCACTGTGACGACGTAGTGTCAGAAATGTAACAGAGTGAGTGTTGAGACGAGGACTGTGCATGAACAATGTTTAACCAGGAAGAGAACAACTGCACTCTGTGTGTGGTGTTGAATCCAGAGCAGCCATGCAACATAGCACCTGTACAACACAACACGTCAAACAGTTTCTAAATGAAAAGCATGGACACTTACCTGCACATGGACACGTCTCTACAGGTGAGTTCTGTCAACATCACTGAGCTAACATTTGAATAGTCAAATCATGGAGTCATTAGTTTGTGTAGCAGAGAGAGACAGAGCCTACCTGTGGAGGACCTCATGGAGTCCTGAGTGTGTCCTCGGAGTGTGCACCTGCTCACACTGTGGACAGACTAGGTCCACAAGACACAGACAATAAAAGGCTCCTCGGGCAGGTGAGATGGTGACTCCTTCCTTCCTCCACAGCCTGGTGGGTTAAACATTTACTGAGTGTGGAGAGGAGCTGAGCCGAGAGAGACACACTGTGATGGAACAACAGCACTGCTACAGTGGAGCTGCTCCAGTCTCCGTCCACTGGTCAGCTGTCCTCAGACCAGCACGTGTCAACATGACTCAAACACTATTAGAGCTATAGTCCAATACTTGATAACAATATTACCCACAACAGCAGGTGGGGCTGAGCTCCAGTAACAGCCAATCAGATCCTCACATCCTCTCCAACCCTTTAAAGGACAATTCACCATAAAATCAAAAATACATGTAGGCCTCTGGCCTGTAGAGCTATTCATCCACCCAGATTTTTTGGTGTTTTTGGAGTTTTTGGAGATATCAGCATCTCTCCAATATAACTGGACTAGATGCCACCCAGCTTGTGATGCTAAAAGCACGAAAAAAAAAAATACATTTAAAAAACTCAACAGCAATGTCTCTCTCTCCAGAAATCATGACCCTGGTACTCAAGATAATAGTAGTGTAGTAGAATCTACCATTTCTACTAGAAAGAAAATAGTTCTTACATGAAACTATTCACTACAAGGTCTGTGGATTATCTTGACTGACCGGGTCATCACTTCTAGAAAGAGACGCTGCTGTTGAATTTTTCAAATGTATTTTTTGGTACTTTGAGCATCACAAGCTGTTCTAGTTTTATTATATTAGAGAGAAGGCAGACATCTCCACAGCTGAAATTTCCAAAACTCTGCAACTCACACCAAAACTATCTAGACAGTTTAGCAATAGGAAAAATATGTCTTTTTGATTTTGGGGTGAACTGTTCCTTCAAAGACAGGAGACATCATCCCACACATGTCTTTGAAAGGCTTGTGATTCAGAGGCGCCTGAGACATCGTGGACTGTAAGGAACACCTTGACAGAAGAGTGTGTACTTTGATAACATAATGTGGAACAGGCACCTTGATAACAAGACAGTTTAGTGGGAACATAGGAGCAAAATGTCACACAGAGGCAAGGATGGCAGTTTTACTATAATTTGGTTATATTTCTGTGGTTGAAATCAAAAACAAGTTCCAAAAAAAAAAAGAAGAGACTGAAACTTTGACTGTGCAGGATGGACTGCCAATCTGGCAATTTTGGCGAATACCAGATGGGCTGGACCACCCAGTGAGCTGCAAGGCCACCACCAGAAAAAAAAATAAAAATAAAAATAAAATAAGATAAATAAATCTGCCCATCTGATTGAGAAGCTGCACCGTCCCAGTAAGGCCGCCCCTTCAAGTGGATGTCAGAGGTGAAGCAAGAAATATTCAAATGAAGTCAGAACAGAAGGAGCGGAACTCGAGTTGAAAATAAAATAAAAAAATAAAAAATAAAAAAAAATAATAAAATGGATAAAGAACAGAAAAAGCAAATGTCTGGAGTGGAAAAGGTCAGACAGAAAAAGAAAATACATCTTGAGGCTGGTGCTATAAACCCCAAATACGTCTTTGGCCACAGCTGTGATGAACGTTCTTCAGTTATAAGACATGTTAAAGTTTCACAAAGAAGTAAATCTTTGCTGTTACCACAGACGTGAACTTCTGTTAGCTTGTTCTGACTGTTTGATCCAGAGAAAAGCAGCTGTAGATGTAAATGTAGACGTATGATAGCTGGCAGATGGACACACAACAGACACCTGCAGGAGGATTGAAGATAAACTGAGGGCTGAACACTTTCTCTTGTGGAAGTTGAGAACAAAGGAACCAATACATTTGACTCTGATGATATTGTGGATGATTCCGCACGAAGCAAAGCCACAAAAAATGCACTGCAATTAACTACTGGTACAAAGTAAAAAATATTCTTCTCAAAAACTACTCAGAGTATTAGTTACTTTTTAACTGTCTGTTATTAATCACACAGGCAATTTTGAACAATTATAAAAATCAGTAAGTCTATAAAATGAGGTCTCAAAATCCTGAAAAAAACATCTCTGCTCTGAAAAGCTGGATGTGTGTCTCCACTCCACTGTCTCAGTGTCAAACACCACTACAATAACAATAACAGCATGTTACCAACAGAGGGCGCTCATTGTACATGTACTGCTGACAAACTGGTAACTGTACACACAGCAGCACACAGTGTGTCCACTACATTTTACCTGCATTAAGAGTTGACACATTTATTCAGATTCAACATTAAAATACAGCAAAGCTTTTACTACATCTGACAAAGGAAATGTTCTGTACTGAGGATATTGTACTTTTTACTGCACTGCTGCTGCATTTATAACAGATTTAATTACTAGTTACAGATAGAGATTTGATCTAAAACAACTTCTAACTTATTCTTCTTATTATTCTTATTATAAGAGATAAAACCATATCTCACATCTCTGCAACATTACTCTGGCCATCTCTCAGACATGGAGTTGTTTTTAAACTTTTACTAGATATATTTAAAGCACTGCATCATAGAACCCTCCTGACTGTTCCCACAGCTGCCTAGTTACTAACTGCTCTCTTTTTAAAAAAAATCACATGTATTTTATTGTTATTGGTTTTTTAATTACATTCTGTTTCACTGGGTCCTGTTTTATAGTGTTTGTGTTTATTGGTTTTATCTGGACTGAGTGCACTATTTTTTCTTGTTCTGTAAAACGCTAAAAGTGTTTAAACTGTAAATGTTTTAAAAGGTTCTCTACAAATAAAGTGAATCACTCTTACTCACTTAACTACACTGTGTGATGCAGTTATGTGTGTGTTAGTATTCAGTATGTGCTGTGAGTGAAATAGCCCCAAATTCAGTTCATCCATTCACTAAGTCAGTCCTTAAAATAACATTTAATTTAAATCCTTGTTTGTATTCCTTAAACAATTCTTCAGATTTCCAATTAGATCCAAAACATCTTTCAAGAACTTTGGTTTCCAAATTTTTCTTACTTTTCGAATGGAGATGGACTCGTACATTTTCTGTAGTATTTTTTATTTTACCTGGACTTCAGGCCTAGAACCTTTATATACATACTATAAGTGATAGATTATGAAGTTATTGATATAATCAATTCTGTCACTGCTTTTGTCTCACTTTTTTTTTCTTCTTAAACTTGATTTATTTATTTACTTTTTTTGGTGTTGTTTTCTTTCTTTCTGTTATTTGCTCTTTTGCCTGCTGTCAGTTCTGGTTTGTTTATTTGGGTGTATGAGGGTGGAGGAAAGCGATGAGGGACCTGCAGATGTAATAATGATTGTATTATTACATATTTGTGCTGGCTTATGGTACAATCTTTGGAAATAAAAAGATGTTGGAAAAAAATGTATGTTTCTCACAACAAGAGGTCAGAGAACACACTGCCTGCAGGGTAAGTTTTAATGACAGCATCATTACAGCACTGATCAGTCGTACAGCTGATCCTTTCATATGAACATGCATCACATCACTGTGCTCAGAGAGGACACAACCTGATATGAAATAAAAGTCTAAATAAGGGGTCGTTGTGGTAGCTCAGCTGGTGGAGTGTGAGCCCCATGTACTGAGGCTGGGTCCTCTGGTCCTGGTTTGATTCCAACCTGCAGCTGCATGTTGGCTCCTCTCTCTCTCTGCCCTCTTTCCTGTCAGCCTCCAGCTGAACTATCATTAAATCCCCCAAGAAATCACAAAAAAAAAAATCTAAATAAGGCATCACCATATCATCACATGTGCAAATCATCATACAACATTTAGACATATCACCATTAACAACAACACCTAACAAAGATGGCTATTGTCTGAAATGTTTAAACACGTTTTACTTTTGACATCTGACTTTGAGCAGATTTTCATACAAACACATTTTGTTCATTTAACCATGAGGAGGAAAAGCTCTAAAATGTTTCCTAAACACAAGCACTGCAACAATTTTGTCTATAAAATATTCTAAAAATCAATAACTTAGTAACAAGACTCTGAATGTAACTGACACTTGATGTCAGGTTTGGACACTTTGTTAGTTGGTACCAAAACATTATTGTATTGAGGTTGAATACTTGTTCCTAAAACCAACACACATTAATAAGGTCAAACACTCTACAGCACAGTACCACTGATGGTGTTCAACAAGGTATCTGAAGGCTCATCTGAACAACAGACAGATGACACTTGAATGCACTCACAGTTAACAGATTCAACCTGCTGAAATAAATGAGTCCATGGAAGACTGATGATGTGCAGTCACATTTTAAATGTTATCAGTATGGCTTTGCATAGATGAGGCTGCATGTGGCTCCAGATAACATGGCTTTAACATACCAGAGATCCAATACACACTGAGGAGGCTGTTTCTGCTGCTGTGGAA
>JAJHUR010117313.1:1035-16987 GCA_027495735.1 Lutjanus campechanus | reverse complement strand
TTAACGGGAAAAAACATACTTAAACCAATTGAATCTCTCTATAAAAAAAACCCTGAAAACTTTTGACAAAAAATCATTCTCTTATCATCACTGTGACATCCTTACACGTCATAATCTATTGAGCTTTGAAGGTCTTATCACACTTAAACTTGCATGTTGTATGTATAAGATTGTGAACGGATTGGCACCTCCACCCCTGAGTCAGTTTTTTGAACGTAAATCCCCCAACAGTACCAACACCAGAGCAACTACAAGAGGAGACTGCGCAATTCCATTTAGGTGCACCTCCTTCTCACAGTCTGCTCTATCAGTCAGAGGCAGCAAAATCTGGAATGGCCTGCCAACTTCCATGAGACTGCTCCTCCTTTCCTATATTTAAAAGGCATTTAAAAAACTGGCTCAAGTTTAACCAGACCTGTAACCATTGTTAACTGAATGTATTTAGCTCCCCATGCCGCTGCACATGTTCCTTCACGGACATGCGCAGCGACATGGGTAAACCATAAGGAGCACTGCAACACTTTACAAGGTACTACCTCTTCTCAAGTCATTTTAGCACTGAAGCACTTTAGATATGTACTACTTCTTCTTAACTCATCTCATATAACTCATCTTGCATAACTTCTAACAAGAACCTGTGTTCCGGTCTTTGCATTGTTGCACCTCCATTCCATTTACTCACATCTGACAGCTAACCTTAACCCCAACAATTTCTATGAGCAGAGCACTGCAGCACTTTCCATGAGCACTGTAGCACTTTATGTCTTTGGTTTCGTTGTGTCTCTCAATCCATCTTAGCACAACTCCAACAAGAAACCCTGCTCTGGTCTTTGCATTGCTGCACTCTCATCTCAATAACTCATCCCTGCCCAATTGTATTTAATTGCACCGCACATAATGGCTTTGTTGTGTATAACTGTCTATCTGTTGTATTTGTCTTGGTAGTATTGTATTGACTGTCTCTCTTTTGTGTCATATTGATATGGTGTATTCTTACTTTTATCTCTCCTATGTCCCTGTTTTTATTTTTATGTATTATGACCCTTGCATGTCTTAATGGCTTTTAACACCATGCCGGAGGACTACGGTTGGAAACTAGCCTTTGGCTAACACTGGCACATTTACAGAAATGTATGATGAATGTGCACTGTCCTCTCTAAATAAATAAATAATAATAATAAAAATAAAACAAACAAAAAACATTAGTAGTTTTACCATTTTGGTTCATTTCTGTACACAGTTGGAGATGCAGAGAATACTTTGCTGCTCTGTACAAGTGGTGTCTTTAAAAAAGAGTGCTAAATGTTTGCCAGCCATGCTAACAGCCACACATGCTAACAGCCATACATGCTAACAGCCATTCACACTCAGCTGCACAGGTTCATTTAATCTGCAGTCAAACACACCCAAATAATTCACATGACACAGTTTGTTTGATGTGAATCTTGTTAATTTGCTTGAATCCTCACACTGTTTAAATGGAGCTCATATATTCTCACACTGTGGGTAAAACACGTGTTATCTTTGTCTTTGTCTTACTGTGGTTGTTGGGGGCGGTTCACTTCCTGGTTGAGCAAAAGGTGCATCCAAGGGCTGGAGACTCTTAAATCTGAAAGCCAGCTCATCAGACTAAACCATGGTGCTGCCAAGTCAGAGGGGGGGATTAAGCTTAAGTTAGTTTTTACCTTGTATTGGTGCACTTTGTGTTCATCTTGTTTCCCCCTTGTGTGTTATTTGGTTTGATCTGGTCACTATATAAGTTCACTGCTGCCTCCAAAACAGTTTCTTTGTCTTCCTCGGCCACAGAGACAGCTGCTCCATGAAAGAGGCTTTTAATGGACTCACAGGTACGTTCAAGAGTTAATTAATTAATTGTATGAAATGTTTATGAGTGTTATTGTTAGAGGTGACAAATGGAGGATAACCTCTTTTACTTTTGTACTTTTCCGAAATGTCCAGTCTGCACAAGACCTGTAGCAGGTTTATACATTAATGTCCTGTTGAAACCAGTGTGACCAAATGTCCTCCTTTCTTCTTCTGCTGATTTATCTCGTTTCTCCTACTTTGAATGCTGTAGTAACTTAGGGCGACTGAGGTAAACGTGTGAGGCAGATTCAGCAAATTTAACTGTTTTTGAAGATGCTGCTGTGAACATAAAATTGTAAATAGTTAACTCTAGACACTGTAAATTGATCTTTAGCAAATGAATAACTTCTGAGTCTTGAATCGTCTATAATGAAATTAAATTGAGGGGGAATGAAAAAAAAAACAGATTTAAAGCCTTCACATAACCGGAATATGACTGTAATCAAAATTATTTGCTTAATCATCTCTAACACTGCCTGTTTTATTGACATAAAAATGGCACCTAACTTGTGTCAGTTGCTGTGAAAGAGATGTGAAAGATTCTGGAGTGAAGAACTGAGCCTGGTCACTGTGGCATTAAGCCTGTTGATGATGTCATAACGTGGGCTTCAGATAGCTCCAGGGGTGAAGGGCCTGAGGGGCGTATTGTAAAAACCCAGAGTCACGTATGACTGAACACCTGCCAGTTGTTCAAGTAAATGTTCTGAACCCTCGCTCAAAGTGGTTATTATTGTCTGTGAAAGAACCCAACACAGCAGCCGCCATGTTGGAAGTAGCCAATCGAGTAGTTCGAGGGCGCTTCCTGAGGCGGCTGCTGGGGTGTGTGTGCCCCCCTCGCCACAGGTTTTTTATTCATCTTTATCCCAAAGGTCAACTTCACTGTGATGTCATAATGGTCATCTCTCTGTCGATCACTGTAGTCCTCTGAGAGTTATTAAAAAATTTAGCGTTGAAGGACGTCACTGTGGCGTGGCATAATTTTTTTTATGTTTCGCCATGAAACAGGAAGTTGTTGTTACTTAGCGCTTCATGGTCAAATCTGCCCTGAACGTAACATGATAAGATACTTGGCCTAAATACATCTACGGGACAATATTTATTCAGTGTTGCATCACGCCCCCTACAAGATTTCAATGAAGCAGCCCCCGCTGTACGTTTCATCAACATACAAAAATCAGTAGGCACGTGTTTCATGTCCAGGCTTACAAAAAAGCCTCTTGGAGCCACACCCTAAACCCAACAGGAAGTCGGCCATTTTTTAATTTTGTGGTAAATTTTGGCGCTTTTCATGTGTTGTATTTTAACAAACACCTCCCAAGAGAATTGACCAGATTGACTTCAAAATTGGTGTGTGCCATCTAGACTAGTTTGAGATCAAAACTTATTGAAAGATTAGACCATTGTTTTTTTCTGTCTCCCCAATTTTTCATCGATTCCTTCATTGTTTAAGTATTTCTTCCAAGGGAGAACAACACTTGTCTAGAGCTACACTTTCTCTGTGGATTCAGTTTCTGAGCACTCGGTGCTGGCTAAATATTGACATGATTCATTGATATTCTTGAATGATATAAGTTTGTTTGGAGTCACTGGGGAAATTAGACTGGCAATTTAAACCATCAAAGTCAATTTAAGACACTCAGTAGCACACTGCCTCTGATAGAAATGTTTAAAAAAATCAACTCATGGCTCAACATTGTCAGTTTGCTTCTGGCTGGACATTTTTTATTGCATATCACACCCACCCCTTTCCTTGTCCTTACTGTCTCCATAATCAATTACTATTACTTTGGGTATTAGTAGTTCTCTATTAAGGTCAGGTTTGATAATAAGTATTATTTTTTCCCAGACATTTGATGAAATAGCTCAGTGACACTCTCATGCAGTGATACTGCATGCTGGTCCTCAAACCATTTTCTAATTCACAATGAAAATAACTTGATTCATACTGTTTTTTGTATATTTTTTTTTCCAGGAACAGACATGTTGGTTTTGTATGATAGGATAAATCAGGCCGTTAACAGAAGGCTGATATTTATGTGATGGCCTCTCAGGCTGGGCAGAGTGCAGCAGGATCAGACTGTGAGCTCTGCAGGAGAGGACAACTATTATCTGAAGAGGAGCAAAAGTTGCACAGAAATGAGGATAATTCTGATCCCATAAATGTGTATTTCATAAGAGCATAAATATGCTATTCATTCTGTCCCTGGTAGGAGCACTTTATATTTATGAATTATTCCATCATTTCAGTGATTGCATGTCGGAAGAGTTTCCAGCTGTTTAATGTTGTATAAACTCATTTATAATGAGAACTGATGTTATTAAATGCAGTATTACGTCTGATTTATCTGTCAATCTGCATCAAGTTAATCAGGGTTGGGAGGGTTACTGTATTCAGACTCACTTACTAATTACCTGTTGGAAAATGTAGTGAGTAATGTAATCCAAGTACATCAACATTAAAGTAATGCAATTTGATTACTTTCCATTACTTTGAGATTACCTCAGTATAAAATATGGTGAAATTGTTCAGCCTATACTGGTTTTAGAGCTGCAACTAATGATTAATTTAATCACTGACTAATCTGTTTATTTCCTCAATTAATGGATAAAATGTTTTGTCCGTAAAATGGTGGAGAATGTTGATCAAAACTCAAGATGACGGTCCTTAAATGTCTTATTTTGTCCACAACTCAAAAATATTCAGTTTACTGTCAGAGAGGAGTCAAGAAACCAGGAAATATTCACATATAAGAAGTTGAAATCAGAGAATTTGGATGTTTTCTTTTTTTTTTTCTTCTTAAAATCACTCAAAATTATTAATCAATGATCAAAATAGTTTCAGATTAATTTAATAGTTGGTTAATAATAGATTATCCATTGCAGTTCCAAGTGTTTATTTATTGTGTTAATTTATTGATTGGTTAATTTATAGACAACAAATGGTGAAGCATTTTTTCACCAGAGATCATGATAATGAATTGCTAGCTGTGTGTGTACTGTGCATGGTGGTATATCGTTCTTTATTTTAAAATCGTAATCTATTAATAATCTCCATTTTTATGAAAAGTATCTGTAATCTGATTAAGTCTTTTTTTCTTTTTTTTTAAATCTGTAACTGTAATAGGATAAAGTTACCTTTTTTGTATCCAGATAATATAATCCTTAAGTTGACCAAGTATAGCTAAAAAGTTAAGTTGCTAACTTAATAAATCAATTAATTTAAAAATCATTTCATACATAACATATTTGATATATGTTTATTTATGAAAGGTGGGGTTAGCAATTCTGGAGAAAGACGGTTGATAGGTGAGTTTCATTTCATGGTCCATTAATACTGATGCTTTAGGTTGGGTTGATTGTTGAGTGTCATTGTTTTGTTGAGAGGTTTGGTCTCCGACACAAAGCGTCAGTAAGCCTATTAGATGACCTGGAATGAAGCTCAACAATCAACTATCTTTCTCCAGAATCACTTAACCATATCTTTAAAGCAAATATAAATGTGTTTTCTGAGTTTTTTCACACCATAGAAACATATTTTCTTAACCACCCAGCCAAATTTGAATGATTCAAAAAATTGTGCGTAAAATAAATAGGTCTCTAAATCATGAAAAATTTGCAGTTTTCTTTGCTCTGAAACACCGGGGGCAGGTCCACTTCACTGTCTCTGTGTCAAACACCTCTATGACCTGAAAACAACCTGAAACATGGACGCTCCATCTAGCAGCTTTATTGGACATGTCCAGACATGTTGGAGCCAGAGGACAGTGACAGGATGGTACTTTTTTCTTTTGTGTCGGGTTGTTGGAACTGAAGTGAGCTGAAGTGAACTGCTGGGCTGATTTGGACAGAGAGTCACTGAAGGTACGATTGTAACTGACTGTTAGGGAGGGTGAGGGGAGAGGGAGACAGTGTCATATGTGAGGCATATATAGTGTTGGGGCACCATGGCTGCAGCACATCACCGAGCCATGTTTCAGGTCCGTCCAAAAAATCCTGAACACAGAATTTGTGGACAACAGTTTACTGGTCTAACTCTAGAAATCACTGCTACATAGGTCAGTGTTTTTACATGTTTTCAGCAACTATGCTCTTACACGTACAATGTGTTTAGAAGAAAAACTCTTTTTTTTTTCCTTTACAAGGACGTTAATTGGCCCCTGGCCTCCTGTTATTTTGCAAAAGTAGCCCCCGGGCAAAACAAGTCCAGCATCACTGAAATAGTTAGTGTACAAAAATGATTTCAATTAGTGCCATTATCTTTGTAATTATCATGAACAGAAGAGGACTACAGGCCACAAACTGCTGACTTACCATAACAGGTTATTTTTTATATCCTTTGTTATCATATTTTCCTGATGCGTGTGATGAAATGGATCCAGTTTTAGTGGAGCAGTTTCCTGTAGATGAAACCTGCTTTTGTGAAGTGAGGCACCAGTACAGACACTTCACTAACAAAGGTTGCTCAGTGAATATCTTATCTCAGCCTGTAAGTACCTAGACGGAATGAATAATGTGGTTCAAACCCATTTCAGTGAATGTCAGAGTGGGCAATGAAATTATTGACCTGGAATAAAAATTAAAAAAAAAGGTTGCTACTTCACCTGACAGAACCACTGCTGTGATTTGGGGAAGCGTGAAATGCATGTACACACCATTTGCTGAGTCATGTTATGTCTGAGGAAAGTCACAGAGCTGAAGCATACCTGTCTGTATCAGCATTGGTCACAGCAGCCATATTGATATGAAGTAGTCCAGAAAACAGGTCATACTAATGATACTGATTAAGGTTCCATTCCATTCAGGTCGATCAGAGTATTGTAGGATCATTGGAGAGGCTCTGCTACACTAAACGTAGCAGGTAACACCTGTGTTGTTTACCTTACTACTTCATATCAATATGGCTGCCATAAAAATGTCTATTGTCAAAACCATATGTTTACTAATAACATTACCAATGACTCTTTGACAGTGAGCCAGAGGGGCAGCATGCACAATACCAGGACCCTAAAACTGAAGCAGCTAAATGGAATGCAACCATCATTTATTGCATTATGTAGAGTTGTCCATTCAAGGCATAAAAGTCCCCCAAAATACACTGCAAACATACACCAGTATGTGTTTATATTGTTTTCAGCAATTTACAATTAGAGTGGCAGCCTAACCGCCATTTTACACTGCATGCAGCACATACACAACACATCTGCTGTATGTCAGCCAAAATATGTTAATTAGAAAGGTTAGTGGATTATATGTACTTACACCAGAAGTGAATGCAGCATGTTGCAGCTGCAGCAGGCTTGCAGCATGCAGCAAACATGGAATAGTTCTTTTTTTTTATTGTATTCTGTATGTGTTTTAACACAGAAAATTGCTTTAAAATGATGTCCTCCACATCATCTGATTTTTCTAATTCTTAAGTGTGTTCCCTGTATTTTTTCCTGGCTTAAAGGTGTAGTTAGCGATGTGGGAGAAAACGAGTAGAGAGGTTGTTGATATTTGAAAGGTAAA
The DNA here is from genome assembly GCA_027495735.1 of Lutjanus campechanus. Classification (NCBI taxonomy): domain Eukaryota; kingdom Metazoa; phylum Chordata; class Actinopteri; order Lutjaniformes; family Lutjanidae; genus Lutjanus; species Lutjanus campechanus. Next base: position 9,613 of record JAJHUR010117313.1, on the reverse strand, counting down.
CGAATACAGACCCACCCCTCCCTTCATACTCCACCCCGGGCTCTACCCCTGAAGTTCATGGACGCGCATTGTCATGGAAACAGCCGTAGAAACTAAAGCAGCTGTAAAGCAGCTGAAATAGCCAAGTTGTGAGTTAGCACACTGCTAAGCCACAAAGCTAAGGTTAGCTGACCCGTCAGACAACTGTACCCACAACTCGAATGCTATTATAAATAGATAACATCACAACAACAGTACATTTTGGCAGATCAGACAATATGATGAATGTGTATTGAAACCGGATTTTTTTCCAGCATGCTCTCAGAAGTGACAGCTTAGGGATAGTGAGGAGAAATATTATATCGCTAACTATGCCTTTAAAATAAAGATGAATGTACCTTTCCTGTCTTACTTTGTGCAGGTACTGGTTGAATTTAAAAATATATAACTGAATTGCCTGCATGATATCATTCACCTTTATTGCAACAAAGACTTTGGGATTCCCCCTTCAGGTTGTCCCCTGTTAGCGCTGCTTAGCACCCACCCCCAAATGCCCTAGCAACCAAGTGTGCCCTACTCACAGCACATCCTGTTTGTTGTCATCCCATAGTTGAGTTAATTCAGTTGAGAAATGGTCAGGAAAGACTGATTGTCAAGTTGGAGAAACATAATTCTATGGCCCACAGAGCAGGCTTTATAAGGACAACCATAAAAAAATGCAATTGGAGTGGTGTTGCTGTTGCAGCTTCTGGTACAGATTATTCTTTATTTATTTAATATTTACTTATTATTCTTTATTTTTATTGTGTCTTGTCTTCTACTTGTACGGCAGCAGGTGGTCACACGAACGGAGTTGGTTCTGTGCGGTGTCGGTGTAAAATGACCCGCTGCATACATATCACTGACGAACTGCATACAGTGGAAAATAGCTTGGATATATATTTATTTGTGACCATCTGGACTAAAATATCATGTGACGTGAAGTATTCTTGAAACTGAAAACGTATACTTAATTTTTGAGTTGTGTTGACTGCTGTTATTAGCCCCTTATGCATTTGAAGTGATGGAAACTGTTGACAGTGGTGACACATCTCATTGTTAAAAAAAAAAACAAAAGAAAAAAATAACAGCTTTAAAGATTGAAGATCAACTCCCAAAGCAGTTTGAGGATTACTGTTTAGTGTTTTTAGTGAATACTTTAGAGTTTTATCATGTACTATGGAAATGGGACATCATCTTTGTTCCCATCTCTCAAAATGTCTGTCAAAGTGAGTCATTTTAAGACTTGGCTAGCTGAGCTTGTTAGATATCTGCACCTTTGTGATCGATCAAACGGCTTCTAAATCCTCCCTTTCCCTCAGCTGCCTCGCTCACTCTTTCACTGGAGCCGTTGTTTTTCTGTTCTTCTTTTGAGTTTCTGTCACTGCCATTTCTGACTCCCCCAAGGTTACTGCTGCCTTTTTAATCTCAGTGCACCCCCACTGGTATGCCGTGCAGAAATACAAACAATGGAGAGCCGTAGCATTCAGTGCCTTTGACTGTTTTTGTTTTGTGCGCGCATTTGACTTTGTTTTGAGAGTAAAGCTGCCTTTAAGCCACAGCGCCCGAAAAGTAAATGCTACAAATACTGGAGTGTTCTGGACCTGGTATACAATTACATGTAGGCAGGAAGTAATGATACATTGCTTTCATTTAACAGATGCTTTTGTCCAAAGTGAGTCATAATAAGGGCCTTTTACAGTGCACCTCTTGGAGGAGACAGATGCCATCAAAAATTGTAAGAGCATCTCAGTGTGTGTTCTGTGCTGCAGGAAATGAGACATCGGTAGATGCTAGAATAGTGTGACTAGAATCCCAATCTTTTTGAGTCACAACCCCTAGAAAAATCAGGTTGTTGTTTGCCCCAAACGCATAATATATAGCTCGTACAAACAATGAAATGTAAAACAAAATCTGCTTTTTGGCTCTCGTTACATGCTGTTTGCATGTCCCGACTCCTAAGTTGAGAGCCACTGGCTGAAGGCCCCAACACATGATCAGCAATAAAACGCTTTGCGCTGGCTTTCTCATTGTTTTTCTATGGAGGGACCAGTGGTGCCCAACCAAGTGGCACTGCTACCCTTGGCGTGGCGCACCGCTCAGATCTGCCGCTTACCGCTGCAAGCAAAGTTCAAATTATTTGAATTTTGACCTCATTTGCCGCAGACCTTTCGATGCGCAACCAATGAGATAACAGCTGTATGTGATGATGCAGGCAGAAGAGACCACAGATGTCAGGATGTAACTCAAGCTGAGGAGGCAGAGACTGATGGTCGAGCCTTGAAGGAAACCCCAGACTCGCGGAAGATCTCACGAGAGTGATCATTTTAATGTCGCGATGAAGGAACATGCAAAAATCTCACGAGAATTTTGCAAATCAAAGGTTCCCTTCCAGACACGACCCAACAAAGGTGTTCCAGGGTTCCTCAAACTCTATAACACAACATTAAAAACATACTGCAATCTCACCAGTAAACGTAATGCCTGGCGAAATGTGAACAGTCAGGTCGGGTTTAAAGATTTGTGAACCATGTAGTTTATGAATTTTGCTACATCCAGAGCTAAAGGTAGCTCATAGGACAGCATTTGTAGCACTGTGCTTTGCCTGAGTCAACAGACTCAGGCAAAGCAGGGTATTGGGTTCAAATGGGCATTGGGCACAGCAATTGATCACCACAAGTAAGTGTCAAGCCTTTGTACTCAAGCCCTAATGTACCTAGACTGACAAGTCCCAAGTCCTAAACTTTGAATTTTGAGTCCTAAACAAGTCATAATATGCTCTTCATCAAATGTAATACCATTTTAACAACAAAGACTTGACTTAGTCTTCTTTGTGCAACTTCAAATATCGAATTAAGTTGGAAGTTGTTTCATGAAATTTTCAACTTGCACATTTTGTGTACTACTATTCGTTTTTTGTTGATCACCACATTTTTTTTTATATGCAAACAAAATTATCTTTGGTATCACTTTTTCAAACTGGAGCTCAGTAACAATGTAATGTTAGTTCTTCATGGTTCCCTCCTGCAACTCTGCAACTTGGAGTCGCCCCTTGTCACGATGAAGCGGGGGATATCCCCTCAATTATCACCGACCCACCTGGGTGATGCACAGCAGACCACTCACCGCACATCTTGAGATGGAGAGGGAGGGAAATATTAAGCCAATTACAATGGAGGATGATTAGGTGGCCAGATGCCAGATGGAGACAGACAGGTTGGGAATTTAGCCAGGACACCAGGGAACCACCAACTCTTTGCAATAAGTGCCATGGGCTCCTTAATGACCACAGTGAGTCAGGACCTCGGTTTAACATCTCATCCAAAGGACGGCATCTCCTCCAGCACAGCGTGCCCGTCACTGCACTGGGGCATTGGGATTAATTAGGACCAGAGGGGAGACGATTTGATTCACTTGACTCCACCAGGCACAGCTGCGTTGCGTTATGGCTGCACCATGTCTGCCGGAGCTGATTGCTGCCATACTACACAATGCCTGTGACTCAGTCAGCAAAGCCACAGTGCTTCACAGAAGGCAGCACCCTTACTGGCCCACCAACACCTTTTCCAGCAGCGACGTAGTTTTCCCAGGGGTTCTCCCATCCAGGTACTTGCCAGGCCCATACCTGCTTAGCTTCAGCCATTCAGCAGAAACAAGGCACTTGTTGGTGTACTAACAAGAACTCTGAGGGGTTGAAGAGCAGACAGGCAGCAGCATTTGATTAGCTGCAGAGGTGTGGCAGCAGATGCAGGCGCCTTTCCAAGAACAGAGTTGTGGTAGTCCACATGCAGGAGATGACGAGCACCTGGACCATCTTCCTAGAGGAAAGAGGTGGGTTCCTCCTCATGTTTTACAGGAAATATCTCCAGTAGCACCCTACTGCTGTGATAATTGGCAGGAAAAACATCACCTTAGCATTGTTAATGGTGATGATTATTTCTTTTCCCGGAGGAAGACGAGCTCAGTCTTATCTAAGTTTAATTTTAGATGAAACTAAAGAGAGAGTAAGTGAGGTTGCACTAGTTGATTGGCACCTGCTGTTTTATTCATGCTTCACAACCACAGCCTAATTCATCTGCTGTTTGACTACCAGCTGAACCAGTATACTCATGGCAATGTGCAGTGTTGCCATTTATAACCATGTTTGTGCCAATACTGTCCATCAATTCAATTCAACTTAATTTCAGACACATTGCACATCAGTACAAAAACTCTAAAAATACAGTACAAGAACAACAACCTAGAAGTATAGTAAGAAGTAAAGTAATATCTCAGCACAGCATGAAAGGAGGGAACATTACTAGTCACAGACATGACAATAAGCATGGCGCACATGCTTATTGGGAGCTTGAGCACGGTTTTGCATGGAGTGGAACACTAAAAAGGGCTGTTTTTAATATTATCTGTACACAATATGAAATTAGCATGCCAGCATATTGGCTGGAGCAACACTGGTGCTGCACATTATTGTCATCACACAGATCATTCCTGATTATATGCCCCACATATCTTATTTTGTTCACCTCATTTGGCGTTTGGTCTGCCAACAAGAATGAAGGAAAATCTAGCCTCAAGTCAACATAATGCTGAAATGCTTCTGAAACACTGCTGCTGCAGCTGTGTGGAGGACGGATCAAAACCGTGGTGCAGACGTGCCGCGTCCAGAGGAATTAACAAGTAAATCATCAGATGATTAAATAAGACTATCCCTCACCATACATCCAGTCTTATACTCATATCACTTTTTTTTGAAAGATCATCCACGTAAAGATGATGACAGCAGGTGACAGTATTCCACCTTGTTTGGCCCCCAAGGTTTGATATGAATTCCAAAAAATGCGAGATCCGTATCTAATATGGGGGCTCCTTGTGCTTGTAGTTTAACAAATAATTTACCATGATTAATTCGGTCAAAGGCTTCACCATCCCAATCTCCTCATGTGTTAAGCATTTGGGGTTATTAATTAATCTGAGCTCTCTTATGTTCATTTATGTGTTTATTAAACAGAGTTTAGTTGTCCCATGAGAATTGTTGCTGCTGCTCACATTCTTTTTTATCTAATGGTACAAGCATTTTCTATTAATGGTCGATTGTTTGAAGCTGGGTTTTCACACAGAGATACATGTGGAAAACTGTTGGTGATTTATGCAATTTAACTGTGGAAATGGAGGTAATCTGGTTACTTAGACATCCTAGGGGCTGGATTATACTTCCAAATAACATTGACAGCTGTGGACACCACACATGCCGAGCAGTTGTGTTGATACTATACTTATAAGTTTTGTCTTAAATTTGTTTTTTTTTTTATAGAAAAGTTAGATTCATAAATGTGTTCTTAAATTGCATCTGTGCTCTTATAATGATGAATTCCATTGTTTCTCAGTTTCTCCTAATTAGCGTAGGGAGATGCAGTCACACAAAAAAAGTTGTGAGAAAAGTCAAGAATTCCGAAATGAGAATATGGTGGAGCACTGTCAGTGATTTAATCTATAAACTGTAGCTGTAAAATCATGAAGCATGATGACACATTTGAACACCAGTGTGTAAAACCTAAAAGTAGGTGATTATTTTAGTAACACGTCTGTGTGTTTACGGCACAGGAGGGTGTGTCCCACACATGTGGGTCTGTAATGGTCGCATGGACAAGTCTGTGGACAAGTCCACGTAGTAACAACAAATTGAGGGTACGCAATACACTAATATTCAGTACATTCTAAATTTCTAGTTTACCAATCAGATTGCTTGGTCAGTCCTAGTTGTTGTATAAATTATGTTAACCTACACGGTAGACTTTAGCATTTAGCAAATTTCAAACTTCGTAGTTGGCGACACGGTAATACTTCTGCCTCTTTGTTGTTAATATGTTTTAAGGGGGCTTTTATGCCTTTATTAGACAGGACAGCTGAAGTGAAAACAGGAAAGGGGAAGAGAGAGTGGGGGGGGAGGGGGGGTTAACATGCGGCAAAGGGCTGCATGCGTGAGTCAAACCCACGGCCACTTCAGAGGACTCATAGCCTCAGTACATGGGGCGAATGGTCAACCAACCGAGCTACCAGGCCACCTGTAATACTGCTGTTTCAAACTAAATGGTAACGTGTATTTCAGGATAAGATTTTTAGTATTTCTTTTTGATGAGTATAAAGCAGCTAAACTTGTCACTGTTTTCAACGTGTTGTGGGTCTTAGGCATTGCTTGTCTTCATTTGGTATTTGACGGCAGACTAGACCACTTGTAGGCATTCATGCTGCTTTCCTTTGTGTCCCAAAGAGATGATTAAAGTACTGTGGAAAGATAAGTCACATTATACCGCCACGTTGTCAGAATTTTGGCATCAACTTGAAACTGACGCATCAATTCATGTGACATTCCTACTTCATTGAGATTTGAGGGTCTAATATTCAAGATATTATCCAAATATCCTGGTACTTGGTGAAGTGCTGTATAAATCTGAGCGTACCCTCATTCATAAGGTCAACAGAATTTCTAAGTGGGCTTTTTTTCTTCTACACATCATACATGTTAGAAAATTTTTTGGTAAAAACATGTGAAAAGACTGAATTGTGGAGTTAGACCGTTTAACTGTATTCACAATTTCTGTATTCAGGATTTTTTTGGACGGACATAAATCATGGCTCGATGACATGCCACATCCATGGTCCCCCAACACTATATAAGCCCCACAAACTGACACACACTCCCTAATGGTCAGTTATGAACCTGCCCTCAGCAGCTCTCTCAGTCCAATGTAGCCCAGCAGTTTACTTCAGCTCGCTTCAGTTCCAAAACCCCAACACAGAAGAAAAGAAAATTACCATCCTGTCACTGTCCTCTGGCTCTGGTGGGTGGACATGTCCAATAAAGCTGCTAGACAGTGTCCATGTTTCAGGTCGTAGTGATGTTTGCCACTGAGACAGCAGAGCAGACACAAACTTAGTGTCTCAGCAGAGAAACTGCTCATTATTTCATGATTTTGAGGCCTAACTTTATAAACTTGGCCATAAATTGCGAAGCTGCTGTTGAAATTCTGCTTCATGCTGTTTGGGCTAACCTTAGTGTGAAGTGGTTGTGCAAGGACCCACATGCTTTTTGAAGAGCCCCTTTCATCTGCTATTATATTGTCCTCAGCCACAGCAAATACTCTCAAGAGCAGAAGTCTTGTCCTTGAGCTCTTTGTAAATTATCACTGCTAGTTTGGTTTGTGGGTGAATGAAAGGCACCTGTGTCCTGGTATTCAAAGAATGTGGATATTATCACAAAGTAAGACAAAGAAATGTCTGTTCACATGAACTGGGTGATGTATTTTTGCTTTTTATCTGAGGCAATGTTTGTTACCTTCTGCTTCATTTCTTTCCTTATTTGTTTGTTTGTGCACTGCTGTTCAAGCCAGTTGAAAGGAGTCACAAGACTGAATGCTGCGCAGTATGAAGTCACTAAACTAATTAAGTAAAGTAGTAAAAGAGCCCGTATCAATCAAAGACATTCTAAAACCAGTTGGAAGCTGGACTGATCAGAAGAAAAAAGGAAAACGATTTGTTTTTCTCTCTTTTTCTTCTCTATTCGTCAACCCCGTATGGGGCAGCGTCCAACCAGGAGGAAAAATCATTACCTCTCACTTTGAGGCTCCCACAAACTCCCTTTGTGCTGAACACATAAGGTTTGGCGCTACCATCCCGTGTTCTGGGCCCTATGCTCGCTCATGTACCGTAAGAAAAAGAACAAAAAGACTGTGAAGTCATATCGCTTTGTAACCCCCAACGCACTTTAAAAGCCCCCTACTGCGCACTCAATCTCCCATTCATCATGCTTGGATCAAAAAACACCCCAACTTTTTCATGGTGATGCCATGGAAGGAGAAGATAAAATAAAGCCATAGTTGGGTTGCAAATGATGGGGGAGGGTGAGTGTGTGTGTGTGTGTGTGTGTGTGTGTGTGTGTGTGTGGAAGAAACAGAGTGAGAAACAAATATGATTGATTGCACGAGTATTACAGAGTATGTGTGCAATGCCACCCTCTGTGGTTTTGATCTGCTCTGAGTTGAAGTGAATCCTATGTGCCTCCCGGAGTTCACAGGCATATTTGCCTTTTGTTGCACCAATGAGAGGGTGAAGGGATGATGAGAGAGACAGACAGAGAAACACAGAGTGTCTGAATGACACAGACAAAGGCACAGACAGACAGCAAGGACGTCTGTGTGTCTGGATTTCAAAATGGATGCGAAAAACGACGGTGTCACTGCATGTCACTGTCTCTGCTGCTGCGCACGTCGCTGCAACATGTGCAATTAAAGTGATTTGTGTGTCTGTCAGCAAACATTTTCACCGTGCGGGTCTTTAGTCATCGGTGTGCAGGATATTTATGTTGCTAACAGCCAGAGCATGAATGCACATGCTGTATATATACATGGGTGGAAATTACAGGAGTGACAGGGGGTCCAGAGCCCCCCTTGCTGGGAAAAACAGATATTTGCCTCCCGCAACATATACTTTTAAACATAACTATATAATTTTACATAATTTAATAACATGCTCTACAAGCATCTGTGCTAATTACAGAATTTAG
>JAJHUR010117312.1:0-11315 GCA_027495735.1 Lutjanus campechanus | reverse complement strand
AGCCTGAGAATCAGCTGGTTTCAGCAGGTTCACCGACAGTAACACGACATGAAACAATCAGTCTGTGTGGATCAGACCAAAAACCTACCAAACAAATAATGATGGAGGAGAATTATGTTTATTAAAGAATAAAGGAGACATTTTCTTGGTATTATGTCTCTGGATTTAATTATTCTGATATTTTCTCACAGTGCTAACATGCTAACTCACTCTACAGTAACCAGTCAGAACTACAACCTGGTAAACTTTTCTTATTTATGAATAAGGCTGGGTTAAAATAAATGAATAAATAAAAGTAAAAATCGACAGATCGATTCATAAAATCCCCAAATCAATCTTTTAATATGTCTTTTCTCTCGTGGATACAGTCTGCAGAGTACAGAGTGACCAGCCTACGGCATGAGATCTTACAGCCCGAGATCTCGCAGTGCAAAGATCCTGTGGTGCAAGATTTCGCAGATTTTACTGTTAGTATATGTACATGATTAATGTTCCTACTTTGGGGTCAATTCTTAGTGTAAAAATGAGTATTTTTAAGAAAGCACCAGGTCAGAGGGTTCAATTATACTCCTGTACAATTTACAGTATCAGTTCTCTGAGAATATCTTTCATATCCAACCAGAATTGGTATTGTAACTAAAATCTTCCCATCCAAACTGATATCAAATTGAATCGAATCATGAATCGAATTGGGACCTTTTGAATTGAATCAAATCAATTTGAGAAATCTGAATCGATACCGAGCCCACTGGGACGTTTCCTCTGAGACAAGCTCTTGAATTGGCCAAAGAAATCGAACAGATCTGCTCACAGAGGCAAATGTTCACATCATGAGAATTATTTTGTGAACTTTGAGACACAAATTTGTGCAACTGACCAACAGCAAGTCATCTTTACAGTGCTGACTTCTGAAGGAACCACTGATTCACCACTGAACCATTGATTAATCTAACAGTTACTTTCTTATTAGTCATTAATATGACAATTAATTTACCTAAAATACACATCAAAATATATTATTCAGTCATAATCCTGAAAAATAAGATACTAAAGCAGATAGATGATCTGTGACATCCTCCTGGCTGGCTCGCATGTTTCAGTAGTTCACCAACAAATCCTGCAAGTTGTCGTAACGTCACCTACCAAACCAAATATTTATCTGGGATACATGCATGAATTTCAAATGTGCCACTTTCTGGTGTGTCTGGACCTTATCTCGTACGGAACCCATAATTAAAGATTTTTTTTCTTAATTACAACAAAAACAGAGAACTTTTTGGGGAACAGTGGCATGAAAGAGACAAAGAAAACCTCAGTCAAAGTTTGGAACATTTATCATCAATCCCCCTCAACGAGATAAAAAGCCAAAATGAAGTCTGAAAATGTACCTTCTGGTCGACGATGGAGCAGACGAGCTCCCTGACAGCAGACAGCGAGTGGTCTCCGGGGTCGAGGGTCACCGTCTCCCTGGTGAGTCCAATCTGAAGCAGGAAGGAGACTCCATGGATGGAGCCCCGTGAGTTTGTGCGGCTGGGCAACGTCTGGCTGCCGTTGGACAGCCGGCTGCAGAGCGTGGCGGGCGGGCTGGGGGACGGCGACGGGGTCAGTGGGGCCGCATGATGAGGGAGGACGGGGAAAGAGCGCGGGGAGGCCGGCGGCGGCGGCGGGCTGTTGTCGGCCGACATTGGCTGCTATCTGTGACGTCGTCCAGGCGGGAGAAAAGCGTCGCAGCAGAACGACATCCAAAAATAAATGTGTCCGACCGCTCAGGTTTTTTAGTCAGCCGAGCGTTTTCTGTCAACTGCTTTGACTCGATTCACATTTCTCACCACTCAAATCCTGCGAGAAAGGTTTCATCTCACTGCCAAGCATCTCTGAGGTACAAACAAACCAGACTTATCTATGAAGTAACAGCTCAGAATCCTCCAAAGTTGAGCTGTAAAGAGTTTTATAACAGTTCAGTCCTCAGGCCTGCTGCTGGGCGACGCTGCGGAAACTCTGCAGATCTGTGGTTTCTCTTATCTGTTTTCACCAGCTGCATCTGTGGAGAGAAAGACGGCACGTTCAAGAATTATTCCCAAGTTTATCTTTCCATGTATATATAAAATATCAGTAAAATATAAACATTAATCATAAGTATTAATTAGGCTTTTTTTCATACCTTCCTGACATTTTACCCGGGTTCGTGGTTTTATGGTGGCATTTGTGTAAAACAGCTCAACTCTGCTTTACTTCACTGTACTTTAATACTCTGTAGGCGGAGCTGATCGTCATAGCAACACTATTCTCACAGCTGGGAAACGGGATTACATAATCTGGATGCAAAATAAGTTAAATGTATTCCATTACAGTTACAGATAAATCAGTAAAAATGGGGATTATTAGTAGGATTACGATTTTAAATTAAAGAATGATATCCTACCATGCACAGTGCAAACACAGTTACTGATTCATGATCATTTATCGACTTTTAAATTAATCTGCATCTATTTTGATTATCTAATAATTGTTTTCAGTCATTTTTTTAAATTAAAGAAAGTAAAATTCTCTGATTTCAGCTTCTTAAATGTGAATATTTTCTGGTTTCTTTCCTCTCTGACAGTAAACTGAATATCTTTGAGTTGTGGACAAAACAAGACATTTGAGGACGTCACCTTGATGATATGATTATTTTCTCAATTAATTCATCCTGTTATAATTATGAAGAATCGGTCCAATCATGTGGAGCACACACACAGGGATTTTTTTTTAGCCTTTCCTGTAACGATTTTTTTTTCATTATCAGTTAATCAGTTGATTGAATTAGTTGTTTGCTCCATAAAATGTCAGAAAATGGTGAGAAATGTGGAAGCAGTGTTTCCCAAAGACGACGTCCTCAGTCAACAGAAAGAAACTAGAAAACATTCACATTTACATAATTTAGATTTTTTTTCCTCAAATCAATTAATCTATTATCAAAATAGTTAGCATTTTATTCAATAATCAATTCATAATCGATCGATTCCATCATTTTATAGAAGATCTTTATGGATCTTCATGATGTAAAGTCCTCCTCAGCTGATCCAGCAGTCAGAGCAGCTTCAAGTTTAACTCACGTTCTGCAAAACATCTTTTTCTCAGGCAGGTTTTTTTTTTTTTTACTGGATTTTTGGGGCTGATGATGATGATGATATCAATAATAGGGAGCAAAGAAATTCTGATATTTATGTATCTGCCAAGATTCTTTATACAGAATACAGAATATATAGATTTATATACACATATTTTTTGCAGTTTTTTTTTTTTTTGCAAAAGTGGTTAAAAGTTGTGACAAAGATGTGTAATAGAGGAAAGATATTATATATATATTATATATATATATATATATTCAGTTTTACAGTAAAGTTAACTGTCCAATCAGGGCACTGAACCAGTATTTTTAATAACTACAAATAACTTTATGGTTAAATAAACATGAAATGGTGCCTAAAAAGCACACAGTTAACAAATAAAAAGAATCTACATTATATTCTGTTAGAAAACGTTTTCATAGAACAGACAACATGTACACTGATACCAATACAGCTGCAATCAGCCAATATCAGGCCGATAATATTGATTAAGGTTTTAGATTAAACTACCCAGATCAATTAATTTAATCATGTCATACTGTAACAAATTCATGGTGAGAGTGTTTTAAGGCTATGATGAGATATACAATATTTAAATATCGATATACGTATTCTGTAAATTCTCAAACACTGCTGCAAACATATGATGATCTTATTGAACATGATGCATCGCTATCGATGAACTCAGAGCCCGATCAATACTGGAGCTGATGTTCATACTGATATTAGGGAGCAAAAATAATATTTCCGCCAATATTTCCTGTACAGAATATAAAAATGCAGAATATAGAGTACAGACATTTTTTGCATTGATCCCTCAAACGCTGACGAAGTCATGTAACTGATATTTTACAGTTTTACAGGAAACTTTATTGTCCACAATGTCATCAGGGCACTTGAACAGCTTTCACCAGGATTTTTTATAATTATAAGTTACTATAATTTTTTTTAAAGCTACACACACACACAAACATACATACATATATAAAATGTCTCCTATAAATCTGTCAAATAAAAACAATCTGCATTATATTCTGCTTGAAAAAAAAAATCCATAGAGGTGCATAACACATGACAGAGTACACACTGACACCAGAACAGCTGCAACAGGCCAATATCAGGCTGATAATATTATTGGCTGATATATCGATCAGGCTTCAGATTAAACATCCAGATCAATTAATCTGATCATCTACTCGAACTAATTCATGGTCATGTAAATTTAGGATTTTAGTTGAATAACACTCATTAAATTCTATCTGACTCATGATGATGAAGATAAATTATACTTATTTAACCTGACACCTTGAATAATAGTGCAAACTTTATACTCTTTAATGTTGTTATATTTCTCCATGTTGCTCACCTGTATTTACCAAGGTGACAACAGAACTAATGCAACACAAACATATTATTTATTAGTTAGTATAACTATTATTATTGCTTGATTTTCACACATGAACCATCTTTCTGTCTGGACTGTAGCTCGTGTAGATTTTAATCAGATAATAAAATACCTGCGGTGTATAACTGAGTGACAGAATATTAAAGTTTGAGCAGAGATCAACAGGCTGTCAGCTTCTTCTTTCACACTGATGTAAAGTTAAAAGCATCGTTACCTCTGAGAGCAGCGAGGCGGTTTTTCCGCTTCCATCAGGGCAGAAAACGAGCAGAGAAAAATGTGCGTTAAAGTCTGAACCAGCGGAGCTCGGAGCGCTCAGCGGCTGGATTTAACGAGCTGAGTCCCGGCCGGTCCGCTCAGCTGCACCCGGTCCTCCGGGTCTGCAGGGACGAGTAAAAAACTGGAGGATTAAACCGTTAGGAGACTTTTATTGTTGTCTCGTTTCTCTTCAAACTTCCACACAGACGAGCAGCGGTTCAGCCGAGCAGCTCGAGCTTCATGCGGATCTGATTATCACCGACAAACACACAGAAACAAACTACCGACACACCGGAGAGGAGGGGCGACGACAGGAGGTCTCACTCTGACGGGTTTTCACAGGACCGGACAACTGGAGTCTCTGTATACAACAAGCTAGCTAGAATGAAAAATAGCAACTCCGGTGAAACTGTAAAAGTATGAATAACATATAAAATTGTCAAAATAAATTAAATATGATATAAAAAATTTGTCTCAAGGTCAAGAGTTAATTTAAAGAGTTTTAACACTAAATTTTCTGTTCTGTTTGCATGATCTCCCGGTGCTTCGGTGGGTTTTCCTCAGTTTCCCCCAAAACCAAAAACATGTTTGCCAGGTAAATTCTTCTGTACACCTGTACTGAGTGAGTCCTAAAAAAAGAACTCAAACTGACATTAGTCTGTGAGATACTAAGGGAATTTTTCAAATGAATCGTTCCTTCAAATTACTGACTTTTAAAAAAAATGACTTCAGAGCGGCTCATCTTTCAAACCATAGACAATCTTTGCCTGGTCCCCGCGATTGAATTTTACCAGATTAATCTGTGGCGCCACCTCCTGATGGAAATACTCCATTACCCAAAGTGCAATTCAGGTGTTCTTATCAAACTTTTAAAAATTAATTAGGCTGAGGATGTAACTTGAGTAATAGTAGCAATACTACCGTGTAAAAATATTCTGCTGAGTCCAAAAGTATTACAATAAAAATATGCTAAAAGTATGACAATTATATTATATTATATTATATTATATAAATAATAAAATAAATAAATGTAGTGAATATAAAAAATAGTCTTCTTCCTGAAATGTTATGTAGTAGAAGTAAAGTAGAAGAAAATAGAAATAACTATTTTACTATTTTAATTTTCTTTTCTTTTAATTAAATAACTTTTATTTAATTATAGTGTTGTACTTTATTATACTGGGGTATTATAGTAGCATAAAAATGTAGTGGACTGTAAAGTAACTCAACCAAACACACACTAACATTTAAACTGGATTTAAACAATAAGTAAACGGTTTTAAGTTCCTTGACAGATATAAAATAAATAGTGAAATCAGAGTTTTTATTTTCTGAAGTGTTTTCAGGCTCTTCAGCCCTCGAACACTGCAGTGAGTCCAGCAGGCAGGCGGGCCTTTTCCTGAGCTGCTGTGTGTATAATAATAATATATTGTTCCCGTCTCAGGCACCTTTATCTGCGTCCATTGTCCCGAGCGGCGCTGCAGCCGGCTCAGGGTAAATACTGAAGGGCCTGTTGCCACGGCTCAGCCCCGCTCTGACAGGAATCCTGAGGCTCACAGACTGGCTGAGCGAGGATGAGAGGAAAACATCTCGCACACAGGAGCACAATGAAAACTGAAGGTCAAAGGTCACATGAGAGGGAGGTTCAACCAACAAACTAATTAAAGTAAGAAGAACAAGCAGAAACACAACAAACCATCGCTGTTAAATCTTTTGTTGTCTTCTATTCCCTCTAATCATTGGTGTGAGGTAGTTATGACAGGCCTCAGTGCACACTTCCTGTTTCATGGCGAGACATCAAGCTCGCCGCCACGCCACAGCCACACCATTAACAACAGCTAAATCTTGAAATCTTGCTTGATCACAAACTAGACTAGTTGGATTGTGTAGGTGGAGTTCATTAATTATCCGAGAGGCTTTTTTATACACCAGGACATGACACATGTGCCCACTGAGATGAAACGTACCACAGGTGCTGCTTCATTGAAATGTTGTGGGAGGCGCTACGGAGCCATTTTGCAACACTGACAAAATATTGTGTAGGTGTGTTTAAGCCTGATATCGTATCAAAGAACTATTCAAATCATGTACAGAGCAGCGAAACAGCAGCGACCTGCTGGTGTCCAGGGACTGTTCCAACTGAGAGGAACTAAACACAACTTGAGAGGAACCTGCATATTCAAAAAAAACATACATAAGAACAAACGCAAAAACCTCAGTGTGGAAGAACTTTAGTGAGGAACTAAAAACATGTGGGGCTTTATTGAAACTAAAATAAACTCTTCAGAAACAAAAAATAGAATCGCTGTAACACTTTTTTACCTTGTTATTTTGTATTCTATTTTGTGGGTTTTGTTGTATCTGCTCCAATTATTTTATTCTTGTTTTCTCCAGATGGGTTGATCTGTTTGAACCATTTTAAATGAATATATCACGGACACTGATGGCTGTAAATTGAAATATTATTTTCTATTATTAGTCTATGAGGAGTAAGAGGAGGGAAAGTTTTCACCTTCTTCTTGTCCCTTTTGAACATGAACAGTATTTGAGTTGCACAGTTGATCTTTACATTCTGCTGATCATCTTGTTATTTTTTGTTTTTATTGCTTATAGATTTATTTGACTTTTGTTTTGTGTTATTTTAACATGTTCAATAAATCGATTTAAAAAAGAAAAAAAAAACTTTTGAAGCGGATTCGACCATAAAGTTACAACTTCCTGTGTTATGGTGAAACATCAGATTTGTGCTGCGAGGGCAACACTGTTTAATGAAACGTTACAATCTTCAGATTGCAGCATCATCAAGGTCTGAAAACTTTTCTGACCATGTTTGACTTGGATATGGTCAGTTTACCAGGAGGAGCATGTCAAAGTCTAAAACATGTCAGTTCCTGTAGCCAGTAGGTGGCGTCATGACTCTGATGGAATACTATCATGCAGATGTGTTCAGGCCGGGATTTTTATCAAACGTGTGAAGTTTGGTGCAGATCAAACTATTTACACCAAAGTTATAGCAATTTCCTGTTTCATGGTGAGAAACTTGACGCTGTGCCGCAGCCATGCCCTCATAGTTTGCTACATTTTTTGAAACCTTTGATCACTAACTATTCTAGATGGCACACACTGATTTTGAAGTCAGTCTGATTAATTCTGTATGAGGAGTTTGTTAAAATACAATGTGTGGAAAATGCCAAAACTGAGCACTTGGCCGACTTCCTGTTGTGTTTAGGCTGTGGGCCTTTTTGTACGTACTGATTTTTTGTACATATAAAGGCTCGTATAATCATTTCCCAGTGTAAATTGTTTTACAGGTTTGAAACCTTGTAAATGATGATCTGAAAACTGGCAGAAATCATGAGCTCATGATTATGTGTGCAGATTTGTGAAAAGCTGGTGTTGGAACTGAAAGAAAAGGCTGTAAAAGTTTCAAAATAAACATTTGCCCTTCTGAAGTTTCTACACTTTTCCCCTCAACATATGTGCACAAGTTTTCAGATCATCATTTACAAGGTTTGAGATCTGGAAAACAAAACACACTGGGTGAACAATGACAAATTTGAAACAAAGTGTGTTGGCGAAACACTGTAAAAAGAGTGATGCAGTTGTACAGACACTTAAAAAAAAGTGTTTGCAGAGATTTGATTTGATTTTTCAGCCAAGTGAAATGTTATACAAGTCTTCATAACTTCGTATCAATCTTGAAAAACGTATTTTTTAAATTAGATTTCAAGCTTTCAAACACTGAATTTCAACATTTAAAACTTTTTTCCTTGTTTTGAATAATGACATAACATCCATCCCACAGAAGACCAGAACAGAGGAAATGAAGGTGATACTACAGCAGTCTATAAACCTGCGACAGGTAGGTGTGGACTACAGGAGATGGTGTAAGTTTCCATTATATTAGTTAGATTTATATCTTGTACTTCCTAATAAGAATCTATATTTAAAATATATTTAAACATTTACTTAGTGAAAAGATTTTAATTATATTTAATTGAGTACAGATGTGTATCTTGTGCTTCTTGCAGTCGTCCAGCAGATGTTGCGCTTTGTTTGTTTTTGAGAACCAATCAGCAATCATTTAGACTCAGAGCGGAAACGGAAGTACACGGTTGTTGTTTTTTTGTTTTTTGTAGCTCTCGGTTGTTTTCTCCTCTGTCCATCGGGCAGCTACAGGGGTGAATTTGAATCAGGATGGAGTATAAACTGATCATGGCGGTGTCCGGCTTCCCCAGCCTCTACGACACCAACTCTCTGACCTACAGAGACCTGAACATGAGGAGCGACGCCTGGAGACAAGTGGCGGAGATCGTCGGTGTTCCCGGTGAGTCCTCCGGGTTTTCATCCGTTTAACGATCAACGTCAACCGTCTTTTTAACACACGAGGAAGATTTAATGTGACTGCTAAGTGAGACATCGTCAAAACTCTTTATTTTGTCCAATTTACAACGAACGGCCTCTTTGAAAAGATCAAAACAATACGAGTCCGTCACTCAATACTGTCCGACTCTCTGTGACTCTCAGCTGCCAGCATATTGGTTCCTACGGAAGACTTAATTTTTTTTTTTTTTTATTTTTTTTTTTTTTACTTTATTGAACAATACTATAATTACAATTTCAAGTAAGAATCTCCACTTTGCATTCTTACATATATGGAAAGAAAACAACATAAACTTGTGCAAGGCAAAAGAAAAATAAAACATCAAGCTATCATCACAGTAGATTAAGTGGATATATGTAAACATTTCTTCCAGTAAGGATATAAAAAAAAAATAAGCTATGACGTTAGAAATTAAAATAAATAAACAGATAAAACAGGCAGTCCCTTTTTTTTGCTGTGAGACAGTCCTTCTCACCATATCATTCACATTTGCACCACATAAAAAAGGTGCTTAAGGACATATTACAAGGTTATTGAGACATTGACATTTCATTCTTTTAAAGCATTAAGAATTGTGATATGTTATTACAAAGTTTTTGTATTGGTCCATATTTTTCAGCTAGACATGACAGAGAGGAGTAAAAAATTTTAAATTCGTTTTTAAAACATATTAGTGAAGGCCTTTGATTTTTCCATTTACATGCATGTATATGATATTTTCCCATAATCATGATAATGTTAATCATGTCAGATATTTCTTTAGTGATGTCATTCTTGTATATTAGGATTTGATTCACATCAAAAGGTGTGAGATTTTCTATTTTAGTACTTAACCAATTATGCAGGTTCTGCCAAAATTGACTTGTGACTCTACATGAATTAAAGAGATGTTCAATAGTTTCTGGTTCTTCAAGACAAAAAACGCAAGCTTCAGCCTCAAAACCAAATCTGTCCTTAAGAGTTTCTGCTGTAGGGTAATAACTATTAATAATTTTATATTGTATTTCTTTTGCTTTTGGCGGAATTGGCCATTTTAAATATTTGAAGTATTTATCCGTGCTACGTAAATCGTTGTTTATTCTGATTTTTGCAGTTCTAGTATACTCGTGAAAGATTTTACATTTGAAAACGTTCCCAATAAATTGGTTATTACATTTTCTATCACTAATATGCAGCTGTTCAATTTTTACTTCTGGCATGACCGCTTGTATTCTTGATTGAGAAAGTGTGTTTTGTATTAAATGTGCCAGAGCAAGAGGTATTGCTTTGCGTATTTTGCTGAATTCTCTATAGGAACATTGAACATCAAATTTTTCTTTAAAGGTATTAAAATGTAAGAAATTTCCATGGTCATCCATCAGATCTATAACAAAAATCACCTTTTTTTTCAAACCAATCCTGTTTGAAGACAGTTTTCCTATTTATCGTAATTGTTCTGTTATTCCACAATGTGGAACCATGTGGAGTAAAATTATGGGAAAATATCATCTTCCAGTAGTACAGTACTTGTTTATGAAATTCAGATAACTTCACAGGCAGTTTTGTAGTTTCAAAATCACATTTCAATAGAAAATCCAACCCTCCCATTTTCTTAAAAATACTTCTGGGAATGTGAAACCAGATTGAATCTGTCTGTGACATAAAAGCTTTTATCCAGTTTATTTTAAATACTCCTACCATTGATTCAAAGTCCAGTGTTTTCAAACCTCCTTTTTTATAATCCTTAACCAGTTGTGATTTTTTAACGTAATGCGTTTTGTTTCTCCATATAAAATTGTATATTATGGAGTTTGCCTTTTTGATGTTTTTCGGAGCCACATACATTGAGTAACATGGATAAATCAATTTTGATATCCCCTCAGACTTGGATAATAGGTTTCGACCAAAAATGGATAAATCCCTCATTAGCCAGTGATTTAAGGTTTTTTTCATATTTTCTATTTTTTTCATTCATATTCTTTTCCTCCCTTTTTTTAATCTCTTTTATTAATTTAATGCCTAAATATTTAACTTCAGATTTAACAGGGATGGACATTATTTGTGTATCTGTACAAGGATATAATGGTAGTATTTCACTTTTCTTTAGATTTATATTCAAACCAGATGCTTTGGAAAAAAGAGAGATAATGTTTAGTGCTTTATCGACAACTGATTTGTCCTT
>JAJHUR010117309.1:0-22889 GCA_027495735.1 Lutjanus campechanus | reverse complement strand
CCGGTCACCGGTCAGGGCCAGTCACGCTGACAACCAGGCGGTTCCGGTCTCTGTCCGATCGATCGGTGCATCCCTAGAAAGAGGGTAGACATCTCTACAGCTGATATCGCCAAAACTCAGGAACTCGCACCAAAAAACTTGATGGGTAAACAGTACTACAGGTAGGAGGAAAAACATGTATTTTTGATTTTGGGTGAACTTTCCCTTTAAAATAATGACCACAATATTTATGCTGGAAGATGACTCTGCAGCAATGTTGCAAATAATGTTTTATTAAAGTCGCCCTTTGTAAGCACAGAACACTGAACAATACCAGACTGACAACCTGTCTAGAAATATGCAATGTAACTTAAAATCGCAAGTCTACCTGCCTATTTACCATAAATAACTGAGGACTTAAATAACCACATAACTACCCTGTGTAGTGAACTAACTGGACAATTGACTTTCCTCTCTGTCTGCACTCCAATGTGATTAACTGACTTGTTGACTGACTGAGCAATTACCTACAGTTGTGGCTGCAGGGCCCTGAGAACCACTTGGTCTTTAAAGCGATATTCCACCCAAAATATGTACTCACCCCTATGCTGATGTGAGGATGGGTGAAGATCTTCAGTTCACAAAACAATCCAGGAGTTTCAGCAGAAAACAAAGTTGCAGCCTCATCCAGTACAATGGCAGTGAATGGTGACCACAGATAAAATGTTTTTAAAAAAAGAACATAAAACAAAGACAAGATGTCTCCATCCTGCTCGTGTGGTGTAATCCAAGTGTCCATGAGCCGTGACATTAAAATTTAACCACAAAAGACGCCATTTACCCCCAAACTCCAGGATTGTTCTGTGAACTGAAGATCTTCACCCATCCTCACATCGGCATAGTGGTGAGTAGACATTGAGTGAATTTTCATTTTTGGGTGGAATATCGCTTTAAGACTCTGACTGCTGCTGGGTATAATTTCAACCATCAAAAGCAGCAGTAACTGATTTACAAGAAGGGCATCATATGAATACAATTAACTGCCTGGTGGGATAGAAAACATAAGAGTCGGGAGCCACTGACATACTGTGACGCAGTCTGGATATCTAACCAGCTAAGTGAACAATTAACCAGCCTTACTTTGCATGCAATGCAAATGTTGAATGCAACACAAATGAATCACCTCATAGGCGATGAAGATAACTTGGCCTTTACATCACTTCCCAAAAAGACAAATTTCAGCTATAGCATTTTCAGGCTATGCTGCATCTGCTCATGGCTTGTTTCCAGAAAAATGTGTAAAAAGCTAACATTAATCATTTACTGCTGCAGTAACTCACCAACTACATTTATATCTGACTAACTTATAATGATTCTGAGAGACTGACCAGCTGAGTAACTAAATAATGTACTAGCTGAAAAACAAGAAGTGGAAAAATGACTTCATACTTCATGACTATATTATGCAACAATCTGAGTAATTTTCTGAGTAAGTGATGAGCCAACCGAAACAAATCTGACAAAACATCTCTCTATGGCTCCATAACAAAATCACTAACCTGTCAAAGTGTATCTTCACAGCATGGTCTGGCTGTGCTTCAATCACCCACTGGCAGCTCAGAGAATCTTTATAAAAGGAGGGCCAACCAGGAGAAAGCAGAACACCAGTAGGAGCTGTGAGATGGCCTCCACATGGAGCTACAGGGAAATAAACACACACACACACACACACACAAGCACAGAGAGAGAGAGAGAGAAATTAATCATTTTTTCTTGTAACTATGTTACGGCATGAGCACAACACTCATATTACACCGAGTTAGCAGATTCATCATCTGCTCAATTTATTTTAGCTCTCTAATCCTTTCTGAATTTTTAGATTTCATACATAAACATTTACCTTCAGAAAATGTGCTGCGCCAACCGTGTGCTACAGTAAACAGTTTTGAGCTGCTCATATTTGAAAAAGGCAAAAATAATTATAGCATGATAATTTATAGGGGAAATCAACTATATTTATGCGTCAAATGATGCCAGAAAATGGCTCCTCATTTCCCTGCAACTCAGAGGGCTGCAGGCAGCAAAGCTGGCACATCCTGACACTAATTTATAACTAACTTAGAGTCACAAAATCTCAATTATGGCACATTAAAATGTGAGAATTAGTTTTAGTTCAGTTTAGATACCATTTCAATCAAAATAAAACTCTTTATAACTTATAGAACTTTATATTAGCACAGGGTTTCACAGTTTCTTTCCTTTTTTCAGGCTGCCTAGCATTAAGCTAACATGCAGAGCAAGTCTTTTCAATCACTTGTTTAGGAAAGCCAGATTTGAAAGTGTCAAGGGGCCGGATGTTTACATTTCCAATTTCTTAACTGTAAAGGTAAGAATTTAATGGGTAGAGTTTGAAAGGTAGGAATAACACATAAAGCAATGTAAAGCAACCTTTTTTTCTCATTCTCATTTGGAAAAGAAACATGTACAAAAGAACAGGAGAAACAATGCACCTTAGCAATCCTAGATTAGAAGCAGCTTGTTTTAGTAAACACAATTTTGCATTTAACATATTTTTGCAGTCAGTTTGACTCACCTAAGTGAATGGGCTAATTAGTTTCCAAATAAAATGACAATTTTCTAAAGAACTTCAATCAGAATCACAATGATGTACTTTTTTTTATCATATTTGGAAATGATGAACGGCCGTATTGAGGTTGTTAAAGGGTTGGATTCAATAACAATAATAATAATAATAATAATAATTCATTGATAAAGACAGTGAAATAGGCTTAATGTAGAATAAAAGCCTTAAAAAAAACTTGAGACCTAGAGTTCATGATCTCTACAATATCCATTGCTCTTTCTACAATATAAAAATTGCAATGGCATATCTTTCACATTCTTACCATTTCTACTGTTCTCAATATCTGATACCTTTGCCCTTCTGATTGCTCTCATAATTCTAGACTTTCTGTAAGCTTAAAAGGAATCACTGTTCCTTTGCTCATTCAGTCCATAGTGAAGCAGTGGTACTCATGGATGGGACGAACAAGAGAAAGTCATTCTAGAAATAAAACATAATTATCCTTCCTTGTCCAACAGGGGGGAATAATACGTATTTTCCCATACTCCATATTTAATGATGTGACAACCCTATTCAATTTGATTGTCTCCTCCATCCCATTTATTAACAACAGGCAACATTTGATAATGTCATTTAGACAATACAATACAATCAAGATGGAGGGGACACCAAAAAGACTGCAAATACTCACAGGCCAGTGGTTGCCACTGGCCTTTAAAAAGTGTTGAAATAACAGCATATTCACTGTCCTTTTATTATTACTTCCACATATGAGCTTATCGGACACTATGGATACATCTTTGTATATATGAGTCTGCATATAATGAACGTGTCTCCCTGAATGCGTTTCAGCAGAACTTGTGCCAATCTCATTTAAGATTATTGTTGAAAGAGACAGATGCATGCAAACAGGCTGAATAAGTGGGGGGAGGCTGGAGGCTAAAGCAATTAGAAGAGGAAATTTATACAGTTTCTAAGGTGTATACGCACATTTAAGCTAAGCAGATAGAGCCGAATAGCTGGATGCTTTGTCACCTTGTATTCTGGCAAGTGGAACATTTTCAATGATTACCCATTGCTCATACATAAACAGTTTGTTTACCTTCACAGCGAGGCACAGCCGCAGACCAAACAACATTTCCATCCTGGATGATGCAAGTGACCTGATCAGACCCCTGGAAATATGATATGAGTGTATGATAATGAGGTATTAAACTTGTTTTAAGGTAAGATAAAAACAGAGGAAAGGAAATGAAACATTAGGATAACTACACCTTAAAGCTACTATAACAAATTTAAACATTGTCTTGATTTTGGAGGCCCCTGTGGACAAAAGCAGTAGCATTTCCAATGTAATAACCACAAAATAGAACAAAAAATAAATAAAATTATCTAAATAAAAAGCTTCTTTGGTTACTGTATTGCTCACTATGATTTTGCCTGAGAAAATGTAAACACTAGCTCTTTTCATCGGATTCATAGAGAATCCGATCAGGCTGCAGGCATTAAGAAGAACTATATAGTAATCTATCTATATGTAATCAGTAAAACAATGAAACTGCATCTATACATCTATGCCACTATCCCTTCTACCACTACTATTATCAGTGTTGGGGGTTAACAAGCTGCAAAGTAACTCATTAGAGTACTCAGATTACGATTAAGAGTAACATGACACATTAGTTCATTACTTCCGTTCTGTGAAGCCCATGTTTTATTGTTTTCAAGGAAGCAGCTGTGTGATCTGCCTTTGCCCAGTTTGGTGTCAGGACAACAGAACCAACACGTACAAGGAATCACAAAGGGATTCTGGTAATGCAAAAGTATTTCAACAAGTTACTTTTCTCAATAGGTAATGCTGTTTCTTAGTACAAACAAACACAAGTTACTTTTAAAAGTAACGTTCCCCAACACTGACTAATATTAAAATAAATATTCATGCTAATATGCTTATGCTTTGGTATTTAACTTACATAAATAATGCTCTATTAAGGTAGATTTAAATAGATGTCAGATCTTTACCTGTGTCCTAATGAATCCTTGATCACAACGAAAAGCCACAGAGCTGCCCAGCTGAAACTGGTCTCCATACCTTTGACCATTGACAGGAACTCCTGGGTCATGACATTCATTTTGACCGAAGGCTACAGAGACACAGCAAAGACGGAAAAGTTCAAAATGGAGCCAGCACACCAAATACACTGTATGAAACAAAGGGAAATGACTTAGGAATTGAATGAGCAGAGAGAAAATGTGACAGAAACGAAAACAATGTGTGTATTTCCTATTTTGATCGTTCCATGTTTTTTCAATTTATTTCAATACCTGAAATTGTGTTCTACCAGAGAGGAAAATAGTTTGAAAAACATTGCTGTATCTCTGTCAGTGAATGTGACATCTCCACTGATATGGAAATATGGGAATGGAATTATCTTCATGTGGATTCAACCCTGTCATGTTTAGCTTATATTATCCTTATTCCAAAGATTAACCTGATCCCACCTAGAGCACACACCCAGTGATTGGACACGTCTCAGGTTGATTAGCTACTGATGGAGAGGAAATGAGAGCAGAGAAAGAAAAGGAAGGAGAGAGAAAAAAATGAGAGCCAGAGAGGAAATGTCAGGTACAAAAACACAATGTAGATGCACAAATATCACATACACTGCTAGATGGATTGAAACATTTGCATACATGTGTTCAAATATACATGTAGAGCAGACGTATACTGCATACAAAATAACCATGCACTCATTCACACACCTGATATAAAAGGAAGTGGTGGAAAATGAAAAGAGGAGAGAGGTGTATATACATCAGAAAAAAACACAATACATAGAATATTCAAATTATATGTGTAAACTCAGGGCAGGGAGAGGAGAGGGTGTGCTTTGACTGTTTCATATAGTGAGAGTGTGAAATAAGGTTGTGTGTGAATGAAAGAGAAACAACAGAGAGGAGGTCTGAGTCAGAGTGAGAGACAGAGATCAACATGATGAATTTGAGAGAAAACACGGAGAAAAAATAGAGTGATTAGAACAGAGAGAAAGAAATTAAGAGATGATCTCATGTACATTTTTTTTCACAATTTTCACATTTTTTTCTTGAATTTTGGTTTCTTCCCATGGACAAGGTGAATTTTACTGTAATTTTGCAGCAGCTGTTACATCTGGCCTCACTCAGACAAGGTCAGCAAAGCACCATGCTGCGGCTGGGCTGTGGCTTTTTGCATTTAGGGAAAAGAGATTATGGTTTGTTTCCTGTTAGGCAGTCGTGACGATACTATTTGAACCCAGCCTAAAGGGCCTTCCACAACAAAGAACGATAACTATTAACAATAACTATAATAACAACTTTGTGAGGATCCACACTGAACAACAATAACGTTGTATACAGTGGCACTAAGCTCAAACTGCACACTCCAGCTGTGTCAGCTGCTTAGGAAAATGGATATTGATGATAACCCTGTTTTCTGCTGAAACTCCAGGATTGTTTTGTGAACTGAAGATCTTCACCCATCCTCACATCAGCATAGGGGTGAGTACATATTGAGTGGATTATCATGTAGGGGTGGAATATCCTTTTAAGATGTGGCACAAGTATACCCAGTAGGATCAATGACTTTAAAATCATAAATTAATAACTTTAACTATTTTCTGTGACCAATTTTTGGCTCACAAAGCATTGTGCTTTGCATAGAACTGCAGTCTGGTGTGTCAAAGTTCATATTTGAGTTTTAAACATTATTCATATAAACAGACACTGATATGCCCAAAGCAACATCCATTGATATTCAGCATGCATTAAAATGTTAATAGATCAAATTAGTGAAACAGCACAAAGATGTCTAATCTTTCTTAAGTCCCAAATGTAGAATATATGTAATCAGACATTCAAGGTACATTTTCAATAAGTTTCATCATCAAAAACTATATAAATATGTAGTTTAAGACTATGGGTATTTATCTGCAACAAATTGTGTTTATTTTTACAACTGTTCACATACATACATAAATGATGTATAATGACGATGTATGTATTCTTACACTACCTTTAGAAATATTTGAGAGTGACTCTAAAGGCATATTTTTGCTTCCAAAGGTGCATCAGAACTTTAATTTATGTTAGCACTAGTATGAAAAAAAAATGTTTTTGTTGATTAGAGATAGGACTTTTTAATAAATATGCTGTGGTGCTGAAGAGGCAAAATATTACTTAGCACTTTCATTTGTCAAAAGTCACCTCTCAAGGAAGAGTCAGAGACAAGGTCAGTTGGGAGGCAGTGTGTGAAATGGTGCAAAACCGCATTGAAATCACGGGGAATTAATCAGAATCAGTCATGCAGAACTGGTTCAGCTTAGAGCAGATAAATATACAGGCTGCAGCAGTCAGGTTCAAAGCTGACAATGGGACAATGGGCTTAACTAGGTGAAGCATCAGTCAAGCAGAACCAGGCAAACTCAGGACAGATGGAGGGAAGACTTGCAGTTTGCATGGGTGTTTAATTATTAGTCATCTAAGTATTATTTAGTTTTGGTTAGTGTATGCTGAACCTGAGCCAATTACTGTATTTCTGTATTTAATATGTGTGTCTGAATGGCCTTTAATGGATATTATATAGAGATAGAAGCTAGGCAGACACTTGAAGCCAGTGCCTGAAACACCGATAGTGAGGAATTTAGTGCCTAATAATAAGCTTTACTAGGCACATATAAATGCAAAAAAGAATTTCTATTTTTTTTTTTTTAGTATTCTCAAAGTTTTCTAAAGCTAGATAACTATACTCAGATGACTGATGTGAGATCTACAGAGGGGCTCTTATTCAAATAGAAAACTCACCCCTGAATATTTTTGTTGAGCTAGATATCAATTTTGATAACTAGTGCATCATATATTCTTTTTAAGCAAAGTGTTACATTGCTTTGTTACTATAATGTCCTTACTCACACCCAGCTTTATCTTGTGTACTTTTACCTCACATATGATTCTATCCATTTGCCAAAATGGCTCATGGTAATGCTAAAGGAAGAGGCATTAACTTGTTGCTTTGTACTGTGGGTTTCATGCACATGCAGATAAAACAATAGCAAGACTTAGGCTGTAAGTGCTTCTCTGGTCAAGAAAAGATGAGATGAGACCATCTCCCCTCATTCAAAATATACTTTATGTTGTTATGTTGACTGCATTGGATTGAAGAGAACTGATTCTTCTGTTTTCATCTCTCTGTATGATTATGCACTGGTGCAAACTGTTGTATCTTGCAAGAAGCCCTTTCTATTCTATTCTGTGGAGCTGACCTCAAAAATCTACTGCTCACGTTCACTGCTGTCATTTTTAGATTGTTGAACAATTTTCTGCAATCAAAACTCCATTGTAGCTGCTCTGGAAATATCTCAAATGTGATGTCATGCTGACGATTGACTGGATAACTGCAAGAAATAAAGAAAATACACCAATGCACAACAAAACTGGCATACAAATGAATGCCACACCACAAATAACTGTTTTTAAACCATTTTATGTTGCATTTAAGTTTGATTTCAGTGCATGTGATTGTGTGCTAACAGCTCTATTTAAAGATGTCCAGGCAGACTTGCCTAGACATAGAAAAAGCTACAGTAAAGTCAAATACAAACAATTTTGACTGAAAGCTGGTGAGGCTTTTGTTGAATACTTTGGCAGTGTTAGACTGTGGTGACTAAGGCAACAGATTTATCATTCTCAGACAAGATGCACTGAATTCAGTAGGACTAACGTGCAAAATGGCATCCCTCATATTGCATCATGATGATCATGATGGGAATAAGTCTTTTGCAAATAATATATTTTGACTTAATCTGTGGCAGTTTTGTGTTACATGTTGCTAAATCTAATTGACAGTCAGACATACAGACAGACAGACTGTGAAAGAGATAGGTAGGTAGACAGATAGGCAGTACATACTTGTGTAGCTGATATTGAAGCCTTTTCCAGTATTAGAATGATCAGACTGAAATTCCAGTCTCATGATGTGTCCATTTGAGGCAATCTGTGATGGAACGTCTTTTCCCGAGAACGTCCCAAATGTTGTTGGCTCAGACAGGCCTAAAATAGAACAGAGTTTAAACAATAATTTAGAGACATGTTTTAATGGTGCTCATCGAATTATGTCTGTTTAACATTAGGCCAAGGACACATTTGGAAAGTGAAGGACTCCTGTAAAGGAAAAAAGCAAATATACCTAAGAGATCTCTAGAAACGTATTAACGTTATTAGGGCTACTAATAAACTTTCAATCTCAATCTTCATATTAACTCATAAATAAATATAATCAGACATTCTTCCAAGGTGATGCACTTTGTTTCACTCTGGAAATACTTACTCACTTACATACTTACTCTATAACCTTCACAAAACATAAACATACTCACACTGACAATATTCTGCAGACTTAAACTTGTACTTGCACTCTAGCAGACTACAGGTGTACTGATTTCCTTATTAGAGAATCACTGGATGAAACACAACCACATGACATACTTTTGTATTTGACTTGCAAAACTCTGATTTAAACCTCATATTTGCATTACCAACAGTCCATTACACTAACAGATTCATTATACATCTGTGTCACTATTTTAATACATCTTTTCACCACTTTTGTCCAACTGGAAATACAGAAACACAGGCATATCAGTGTAACGTGGCTGCACACTAAAAGCTAGGTCTACTAAATGACACAGGTGCCCTCCTGCATTTTACCTCTAACCTGCCCAAAGTGTTTGTGTGAGCTATTCTCATCGTAACCGCAAATGAACCTACTAAAGTATGACAGCTGCTGTTTCAAGTAAATATAGGCTTACAAATGAAGAAAAATAAGAAAAATAAATTAATAAGCCAAAACAATAAATAAATATACATTTAGATGTCTCTAAAATAGTAATTCACTCTGTTTTATTAAAGTACTAATAATATAAAAAGAATTGAAACAATGATTCTGTATAACTGTAGCTGTACACTATTACAGGATTGTCTCATGAACCAATTCATAGGATGAATCAAATTTGATCTCCTTAGCTCTAACTTTATCTCTAACTTAAAGCAGACAAAATATAAACTCAGTGACCTGTAAAATACAGATCCCTGTTCAGTGCTGCATTGGACCACCTTTAGCCCTAATAACATCTTCCACATGTCTTGGCAGTGACTCAGCAAGGGACCACACACACACACCAATTCTATTGTTAAAGCAAACCAGACAGGCATCAGTGCTTCACACCACTGGTAAAGGTTGATGCATAGACTCTCTTTTCTACAGATGCTGCATTTGAGTCAATCCAAAACAGACTTATGTCAGGGAATTGTGGTGTCAATGTTAACATTATTTCACCTGTATGTGTCTTGAACCATGCATTCCTGGACAATCCTGTTACCATGGTAGGGAGCATTATCTTGCTCAAAGTACCCATCATCCCCTTGGGGGTACATGATTGCAATGAATGTCTGAACCTGGCTGCTATGTTAAGGTGTGCTCTGGCATTAAGGTGCCGCTCTGTAGCCATTAAAAGACCCACTGTATACCAATTGAATGGACCAGAAACCATTACACCTCCCCCACTGGCCTGTACAGCTGTAACCATGCATCACCTCATTTCTGTCTGAGACATTTGTGTCACAGCGTAGGACCATTTACTGCTACAAATGGTTGTACACTTTTGTTTGGCAGAATACACTCGGCTCGTGAGGGGGCTCCCCAATGATCCAACCGGCAGCGACAGATTCAGTGGGGTGCGCAATAAAACCCTAAAGAGCCACACAGAACAGAACCCAGCAGGCCCATATCAGTGAGATATGGAGTATACACAATGCACACAGAAAGAAATGCCATCCCCACATATGGTAATAAGACACTTGAACAGGAGGAGGCTGAGGTGGTTGATAGAGAAATCAATCGCCACAGCCAGCAACAGCAGTTTGTAGCAGGTAGAAATAAATAGATTAACCACCAGCAGCAGCAGCACCATAATGATCAGGACTAAGTGAGAGAGATTTTGGGATTATAAAAAACACCTTATTGTGTTGATTGAATGTGATTGGAAATTTATTTTGAGTGTGATTAGTGATTATAAATGTCAACGGATGCTGATAAGCTATTGGCATGCACGACTCCAGTTCGCTGCCAGAATTAACACAATGCTGGTTGTTGTTGATGGCCCACCAGGAGTCTAGCAGATTGGTGTTGCAGCAGGAACTGTGATTCATCAGAAAACACCTGCAGTTTTGCATGGGTAGGAGAAACAGCACTAGTGATTATTCATTATGGCGACATTTCCCATGTTCATCCACTACGGGCCACCTACCCACATGGCTTGATGTGTGTACCTTGCATTCTGGTTCACTTATTGGGTCTCATCCAGCAACATTCTCTTAAACTGTCTCTTATATTTTCTCTTAAAAGAGAAAAAATACGAGAAGTCAACTCCCAATTCACTTAAATGTTCTTATGATAAATTCCACTTGATCATAGAATGGAGGGTTGCAGCAAATTGTTTGTTATTAGCTAACAAAAACCCCTAAACTATGGCACATAAAATGATATAAAACAGATAAAGGCAGCAAATCTGTGAAGCAGTAAATAGCTGCAGAAAAACTTATAAAATATGACGCCTTTAACAACTGTTAAAGGTGTCCACCTAGTTGATACACTGATTTTTTTTATTATTATATGACTATAAATGATATGGGTTTCCTTGCAGTGGACAAACAATTCGTGGACTGTGAAAACAAGCCGTTTTTCTCTTAAAAACACTGGTGAATCCCAGAAATGTACTAACAAAATAAGAACAAAACATGGATATGAACAAAAATAAGAGAAAATTTGTTTGTAAATGGTTTCTTGCATGAGGGCCATTGATTACCTTTGAGAATGCCACTCTTAGATTTTCTAGAAAATCTGTCGTCTTAGTGATGCTCAAACTCACCATCTGGCATCTCCAATCATGTCTTTTTCAAAATCTGACAACCATCTTTAATTTCCCTCTCAGTAATCCATTCACATACAGAGAAAATGTGCATCTAAGTTGTTGTTGCATGTACTTGTTCATGTGTTACTTCTTCTGCAGAGGTAAGATGCAATCCTTTAAACATAACAGAAAGCAATCAATATGATCCACTGCAATATGCTTTAGATTGCACTGTTAAGTATATGCACTCTATTGAAAGTAATATTCAAAATCCTCTTATGAATCCAACTACAAAAGGTGCAATGAAAGCAGTGTGAGTTGACAAGCCTGCAAGGGACAGAAGAGGGGCTTTGAGAACACTTCAGTAATAAAACTAATCTGAGATGGGGATTCTTCACCAACACTTGCACAGAAAGTTTTCTTTCTATTTTCTCCTTGACTTTGGAGTTTTGGATCCCATGCACTTAGATGCAATTAAGCCACACAGCGACTGAGTTACAAAGTGCCAGTCTCTTTGTTCTTCAGCAATCCAAAAGCTCTTTCACTTAGTCATTATTGCATTGATAGGCAAGAGACCAGGAGTGGAAAGAGAATCAGTGCGACAATAGCTGAAAGAGTGACAAGGTCCTATGTTGTCTTATCTAAGAGAAGAGATTTAGAGAAAAGCCTTTTGCGACACTCTATCACTATGTTCTCTTATATTAAATGACAACAATGGCTTTCTGATTATCTTAACCATTTACTGTACATAGTTTTTAAAAGCCTGCCTTGATGCTTTATTAGATTTTTTTAGCTGAATACATGCTACTGTTCCCCTGCTCAGGATATTTATGAGTTTTTACTGTGGTTGCTCTGTTCACTTCTGTTTGTCATTTGTTTGTATTTCAATGTTCTATTATCAAGGAATAGAAAACAAGAGAAAGTAATGAGTATCAAGGTCACATAAAATTCTTGTTGAATGGAAAAGCTTTTGGTTTTTTAAAGCAGGGAAACTTTTATTTTATTGCTTTAGGATGCAGATTTATTTTCTTCCTGGACTAAAGCATCTCCTTTGATTTTCTTTTATGTATGCATATTTTAAAAGCATAATAGCAGACTGTGGATCACCACATTGGCTGCATAGCTGCAAAGTTGTTGATTATAAGGATTTTAATGTTTTATATTCGAATGTGTGACTTAAGGACATAATATTACATAATGCTGGTCAGTCATTGATGTATAAGATCTGAAGAGATCTGGTTATCTATTTGTAACTGCCTCTTCAAATAACTCCCAAATAAGTGTCTTTTTTACTTTTGTATCAATGATTTAAATTGCGGTGCCAACTTGTATTAGTTTTAAACCAGTTTTCTTATCTATCAGCCTGTTGAGAAGTGTGGTGCAGCCTTTAAGTTCAAATTGATTCATTAATATATTCTGTGTGATTCTGAAACGCAGAGTATTAAACGAGGCACACTCATACAGTAGTTAACCTTCTAAAGGCCAATCAGTAACCATTTCCTGTAAAGGGTGTCTTATTAGTGAATACAGATCATATTTACCAACATATCATGGCTGATTTAGTTGCTGAAAAAGAAACCACTTTTGTCATATTTAACTCAGTAAATGCACTCGTGACTCTGACTTCACTTATGTTTGAATCCTTAGAACTGTACTTAAAAGTTCACATGAATTTTGAAGAAATATTTTTTACATCACAGAAAAACACCTGCAGTTTTCACCTTACTTTCCTAACCTGGCTATAAAGTTTACAAATAGGTCTTACAGAAACTAAATATCACAAAGATTTAAAGATCTTGATTAATTTTGAGATGGTGCATGTCAGTCACATTTTTTTAATACCAATTTGTGAAGAAAAGAAAAACACATTAATTTCCATGTGACAGCAGTGAGCTATCACAAAGTGGAACAAACTGGAAGACTCTGAAACGAAAAGTTTCATTTCAGTTTGCCCAGTCCAATAGCACTAATTGCCCTGCAATTTTCAGAATGCTGCTACAAAATAACATCCCTGCAGAGAGACAGCTTTACAGCCAGTCAATTAAACACAACTTCATCTTTAATGACCAGCCAGTCAAACTAGGGCTTTACTCAGTTTAAATCAATAACCTTTATTACAATGGTGAATAGCGATCTAACTGCCCCCTGGCCTGTGTGTAGTGTAAAAATTAAAATAAATAAATAATGAGAGAGACAAACAAACAAACAATGAAACAATTAAAAAAAAAAACATGACAACTATTCATCCAGCCATCAATCAAGCCATTCATCAACCAAATCAATCTGAAACCCTCTTTACTCACTCAATTGGCCCTCCAAATTATTTTGTCATTTTAGGCTGTAGACACATGCCCATCCACTTTTAAACATTAAAAAATGTATGTCCATATCCTAAAGTCTTGATGAAGGAACTAAGTTTTCAAAAATATGGTGAAAGATTAAGATACAATTACCTTCATCTTTAACCACCAGCCAGTCAAACTGTGGCTCCAGGTCAAAGTCAGAGAATAGGAGATGAATGCGGCTCCCTGGTTCAGAGATAATCAACCACACACAGTTCAAGTTGTTCCCATACTCCTCTGGGTAGTTTGGGGACAAGATAGTCCCTGATGGAGCCGTGAAGTTGAAGAAACACGAGACTGAAACAGGAAGGAACAAAGGAAGAAAGGCAGGAAGAAAAGAGAATGAGTTGATAAGGTAATTGGGCAAGAATGCCAGCAGAAAGGCACAGACAGACACACAAAACTGACTAAGAAAGAAAAAGAATAAGAATACAGGATTTAAAAAAACAAGCAGAAAGAAAAACTAACAGACATAAAAGGTGTGTGTACTTACAGACACAACTGGGTTTATTGCCAGACCACTGGTTATTGTGCTGGCATGTGATAGTCCTCTCTCCCACTAGTTCAAAGGCCGACTGGCAAAAGAAGGTCAACACGTCACCGTGTTGAAAGAGATCACCGCTACGGCGACCAAATGCTGGCACCCCAGGATCACCACAGCCTCCTCGTTCGATCTCTGTAACACACACACACGACAAAAAGACAGTCATGTTTTTACATTGATAATTAATGTCAACATGTGACACGGTGACATTCAGATAAGGGGTTGTCTGTTGTTGTTTGTGAGGAGGGGTTAAATGGCAAAAACGTGCATACATTGATTTTTACATAATGAAATGCAAAATTATGTATGTGGTGTTTATAGTAAAGAAGCTATGTTTATTCTCACATAGATGTCTGTCTCCCAAGGCTGCCTTTTTTTGCACCTTTGTCACTAAACTATGATTTTTTCGAACACTTTTCAGACTTTCTCATAGGCAACTTCTTTGGAGCATGAGGACAAGTACTAAATAAAAGCACTAGGCAACAGAATACTGCAAAGCTGATATTGATACACTTGTGATACATCCACCTCAATTTCAAAGGATCCCAGTGAGCAATTTCTGTTGCAAAGGTCTATGGTCACCGGTGAAAAGATGTTCAGAAAAGGTTCAAAAAGTTTTTCACCAACTATTTGAAAATGTTGATTGAACATTCACCTCTAGACCATATTTCACCAGGATTTGCAACACTGATATTTTGAAACGTCTGCAATGTGCAAGTAAGTTCTACCACACAAAGGACTCGTACCCCAATTGCCTGGATGAGTGTTTTACCCACTCATCCACCACATCTTGCTGTACGCCACAGCTACTTTGTTGTTCTTTATATTACGTCCCAATGCACATATCCTGGAGTAGATGAAGCTATAACCTATATGCCTAAGTAAATTCTTTATTTTACATAATAACTTCTCCCATTATGATGCTTCTTGTAGGCAGAACACAGCCTGTAGAGTTCATATTTATGACATTAACATTAAATGGCATGAAATCACGCTTTCATGTGGCCCACAATTCACCTATCTGTGAAATATGACTTTGGAGAAACACCTTCATACTAATCAATATTGTGTCTCTTCCAACCAACAGCTGAACAAATTATGAAAATTATTAAACAAATTTGTGCTTTGTGACACACTGGTGTTACAATTTTGTTTTACCAAAGAGGGTGAAAAGAGGTCTTAGACATTCAGACTGAATATCAATCAGTTTCCAACTAGGGACCTGCATAAAAAAGTCCAAGTCGTTGCATTGGTGGCACAGTGTGTATTTGCTATCATACACCAGTGCAGTTGCCATTTTTGTCATGTCTGCAAGAGAGCAAATGAACTTGCCCTTGTCTGTGCGGTCATGGGCGGGAGGTCTGAAAATGAAGGCATACAGTAACAAAGGCGAGGCCCCGCACATTTGCTATGTTGTGCTCGGCGCATTGGAGTAAAAACCACTTGTGCCTTAGACCGGCTAAAACCTGGTCAAAGTGCAAAGTCTGCAGCACAATCAGTCTGTCTGCATGAGATAGCACCTGGCACATTTGGCCGAGGCACACACACACGTCTCCACAATCACAAAACACCTTAATTTACGTAAAGTATTTTCCCCACACAGGAGTGTGGATTAGAAAAGTGTCCTTTGAACATATTTTCTATCAGCAATTCGCCGTCATGCTGCCACCACTTGTGCTCCTGGCGCATCTGTTTCTTAAAAGTGATGACAGCCAACTTTCTGATTGGTTTATTGCATGCTAAACTTGCCTATGAATTGATCAGGGTACTTGAGCACACCTGACAGATGTATCCCACTGTGCGCTGCTGGCACAAGGGGTAGAAGAGGACAGGATACACATGCACCGCTGGCACAAGCCACAAAGGTGGATTTGGAAACACCCTGAATAAATTAAATCCATTGCACCTTGCACTTTCTACCTGCACTTTAGATCAGCATAAGATAGGGCCCATTGCCTGTGTTGAAAAGTTATCGTTAGGGTTAAGATTAATGTGGGTGTATGTTTGAATGAGTCTGCAGCCAGCGAACAGATCTTTCTCAAGTCTCACACTAGACTGTCCACTCAGCTGGGGCACAAAATCACCCAGTGAGAGAAGACAGGGGCCATATTTAAAATGCACGCTGCTTTCTTTGGAAGAAAGCTGGCAGCAATCCTGATTGTCAACAGGTTGACAAATGGGAAGATCTGACAAGTCTTAAAAGAGAGAATGTGGCTCTACGGAGCAGCAAAAAAATGTCTGGAGTCTATTATTTTAAATTGCCAGTTAAAACATGAAACTCAACCTATGAGAAATTCATTTTATTGTTTCCCATCTCACAGCTAATTGTCATCAGGATAATTGTAGTGTAATTCAGTTTTAATTGTGAAAGGCAAAACAATAAGTGGAAGCGCACAGGTAACAATCCATGTGTGCTCTTGTTAAGTAGCCAGCAGGAGGTTAAAATCGAGCAGAGCAACACAATACTTGTGACATTGTATAAAATACGATTGCTTTCCATATACACACAGACACACATGTTTCTCTCCTTCTTTCTCTCTTTATCCATTCGTTTTTGTCTGTGCTCCTTTTAAACTGTCTCTGTCCTTCCCTCCCACTGTGCTCTATTTTCTTCTTATCGCTCCCACTCTCTCAATCTGATTCAATACACTGTGCTTTATTGGCATGAGTGTCACATTAGCAGTACTGCCGTACTGGCCTGCAATCATATTCCATTCATTTTGTCACACTTTTCTTTATCCCCTCTTCCCTTAATGGCAGTGTGG
This sequence comes from Lutjanus campechanus, assembly GCA_027495735.1. Lineage (NCBI taxonomy): Eukaryota > Metazoa > Chordata > Actinopteri > Lutjaniformes > Lutjanidae > Lutjanus > Lutjanus campechanus. The sequence goes on along the minus strand of JAJHUR010117309.1, from coordinate 5,733 downwards.
TTTTATCCACTGCTCTTCCCTCGCTCGCCTCCTTTAAAATTTGACATTCTACCAGACGTCTGTCATCTTGTAACACATGCTCCACCATGCTCCTGGATTCGCTTTGGGCAAATACATCTCAAGGTGAGCAATGTATGTGTGTGTGTGTGTGTGTGTGTGTGTGTGTGTGTGCGTGTGTGTGTGTTCTACATTTTTACTATCTGTTGGGGTGGAAGCACGCCCCACAAGAATAGAATACTCAAAGAAGCAGCAGACATGTGTGTATATGTGGGTGTGTGTGGCCCACAGCTAGCTGTCGCACAGCTGACGAGTGTCAGGATGGATATCAGCAATCTTGAGCCCCTGGTAAGTCTGTCATTATGGTGGTTACTGCCTCTCTCACTCATTCTTTGTCTTTTTTTAGTCCTTTCTTTTCTTTTTTCTTTTTGTCATGTTTTCTCTCCCCTGTCTTTCGAAGTTTGGAGACTTTTATTGAAATGCAGATTATAGATTTACTACTCAAAGCAACATTTTATGCTTCTTTTTCTTTTCCTATCCAACAGACACATATTATACAACATAATCTACATAATTGAGAAAATAAAATAAAAACAGGTAAGATAAGATAAATGTATTCAAATGTTATAAAGCAAAAGGAAGAAAAAGTACACTGATGGATACTTAGGGACCTACTTTCTTAGCTCATTACCTACAAATCATATAAACTTTGCATTGTTGCCAACCATATTCACAGGCATAGCATGAAGGTTCAGATGTATTTCAATATGTTCAAGCCACATTTGGTTTCAGTTTATGCCAGTACAGGAGGAAAATCAACTTCTAGAGAATGGAAATACTTTGAAGTAGGTAATCAATCACAGTGAACAATTTACAGTCTTAAAGCTACTAAGGAACTTTCATTGTATGCTGATTTTAGAGGCCTCTGTGGACAAAAGCGGCAGTGTTTCCTCTGCCATAACCACAAAATATAATGTTTAAACTAAAATTATCTGGAGGAAAATCTCCTCCGGTTTCTTTTTAACTGGCTACCGTACTACTCACTATCTGGGAAAATGTAAATATGGGCTCGTTTCGTCTGATTTCAAGAAGAATCCAACACGGTGGCAGCCATTAAGAGTAACTGTATAGTAATAGTCGACCTTCTCACTGATGGTCTGGTTTGCTTATGTAGGTCACAAAATAAAGTTCTGCTATCTCCCACTGCTTGTGTAAAACTCGAGCATCATCTGTCAAACATCAATCACTGCACTGCAAATAACTACCAAAGTATTTTTTTTTCCACAATAATGTGTGTTTATTGTTTGCATTTTGATTGATTTTTGCAAAAACAAAGTCAAGTCAAAATCAAGGTTTTAAATCTGCAGTAATGAAACAAGGATGGTATCCAGATGTACTAGTTTTGCATACTGATACTGTTGCTTCTACAGAAGAATCTTAAAGACATTTAAGGCTGATTTTCAGTCCTTTGATGAGGTAAAAAAAAATAAATACATTATTTACATCGTTACTCTTTTCACAACCACTTGCCATCAGCCTGAAAACCTGGCAGCAGCATTTCACTGAAAGCTTCAATTATCATAATGGGCTGTGTGCGTGTTTATGATATTAACTCTCTCACTCTTTCTTTCTTTCTCTCTCACTCTCTCTTTTTCTTAAACATGCACACACACACAAAAACATGGAGAGCTCTGGTTATTAACAAGTGCAACATGACAGCTTTCAAAAACAAGACAGCGACACACACACACATGTTGGGTTTTCCTGCAGGGCTGAAAACCTAAGAGCTCTCAGGGGGTAACTGATCAAAGTGTGTAACATGGTGACATTATAAAATGTGACAGCATCACGTATATGTATATACAAGGACACACACACAAAACACACTCCAGGCAGTTGTTCTGTTATCCCAGGGGAAACACTGAAACTACAAGATCAAGTAGAGGTCATTACATACTGTTTGTTTATTTGTTTGTTTCTTGCTTTATTTCTGTCTTAGCGTCATACGTACACGTGTTTGATGAAATGTACAATACTAGATAAAAATGTCCTTCCTTAATTATATTCCTGACATTATATTTTGTGGTTATGCCAGTGGAAATGCTACAACTTTTCTCCATGATGGTCTCCAAAGTCAACACAATATTGAAGTTCCCTTTAATATTTGTCCTGAGGGCAGAGATGCACCAATTGCAATTTTCTTGGCCAATGCCGACTTCCAGTTTTTTTAAGTCTGACCTGCCAAGTCTGATTTTAGCCATTTCTGATTTTCTTTCTTTTGAAGAACTATAATTGACAACACACACAAAAAGTAGTAGTCAATAAAATTGATGCTGATGACATGCTGGCATTTGTGTGTGGTGTGTCCGTGTGACCAGCGCCATTGACTATGGCTGTAACATTACTGTGGCTGTGCACATAACATGAACCATCATCCAATGCATGCATGTAAATTTGACCGCCACCGAATCAGATATCTGATGCTGAGTGGCCGGTCACTAGCCATGGCCGGTCAGGCTGAAAAATGGCTGATCAGTGCATCTCTAATAAAATTATCTTCCTAAACATCTCACCCTGCTTGTTTTTTTAAAACTTCCTAACATATTACTCACTGCAACTGAATGGGAAAAAGTAAACATACGTTCTTCTGGTCTACATGCAGTAAGGCATTTGATCTAATTTCAAGGAGAATCTAACCCAGTGGCAGGCATTAAATATGACTACATAAAAATAGCCAGTTTTGGTGGTCTCATTTACTTATGTAGGTCATATAGAGGCATCAGTATTAAATTGAGACTGTTTCATAACCTGTTAAAAACCTCTTGTTGTACATTTAAACACACAAAATCAAGGATAGCCCCTATCAAGGTCAGTATCATCTTAGCCTCATGTTGAAGCCAAGGAAGCTTTGCAACACGATGCAGAACATCACCTCCTCACAGTTCCAGCTGTATGTATAGGCACACAAGCGTTTCCGTAGCTAGACTGTCCCTTGAATAGTAACTGACCCTGGACAACAGCATCAGCAAGATCATTGAATCAAACATAGCTAAGCAGAACCAAGAGCACAACCTTCATCCTGCTCTCTCACACTTCCTTGGTCTCTCTGAGACAGTTTATTTCTTCTCACTCAATTTGTCATTTTGCGTCCTTCTGTCCCACTCCGTCAATTTCTTGTTGTCCCTCATCCTCTGTCTCTACGTTTATCAAATTACCGCTGTCTCTCTACCTGTCTCACCTCTTTGTCTCAAGTGAATTAGATTTAGTTCACTTCCATTTAGTTCAATTCAATTTAAAAAGCTGCACTGGCATGGTAAGATGCAGTATATAATCAAATACATAAATATAATAAATGGATTGTTCCAAATAATAAGTATTTAGAGGAACAACTATATCTCTCCCTCTCACCTTCACTGACTGTAACTGTCACTGTCTTTATCTCTATTATCAGTGTCAGCTTTGGCATAATATGAAAAATAACCAAGCAAAACGATCAACTGATTGACTCATAATTCATTTATTACCTTCTTGTAATGCACAGTCGCACACACATTCACATGTATACACAAGGGCGGACAACACCAGTTGTGTTTACTACTGAATCACCACGTCAGCAACGCCATGACTTTCACACTCCATTATGTGGGTGTACATACAGTGTGTGTGTGTGTGTGTGTGTGTGTGTGTGTGTGTGTGTGTGTAGAAACAAAGAGAAGGAGAGAGGAAGAAAAGGCTGAAGTTAAAGCTGTAGTATTCATTATAAAAAGGAGCCCATACCTTCATACACAGCTTTGAACCCCGCAGAGCCAATTGTATCATCTGACTGCAGGTGTAGCCACATCTGATTGGACAAGCTAACGATGAGGTCAGGGACACTGGAGCCAGTAAGTCTACACACACATACAAAAAAAAAACATTCAAACATTCACATTAACACAAACTGTTAATAAGCACAACTGGTTTATCACTTTCTACGTTTGGCTTAAACGCACAATATGTATGTTCTGCCACTACGAGTCTCTCTCACATTTAAACATTAAAAAAAAAGACGTAGGGTGACGACATCATGAAGTAACATAGGATCATGGGACTTGTTATCTTCATTGTTAAACAACCACCACTGGCGATGATAATCTAACCGACATGATGAGGCAATATTGAAGCTGATGTTCCTTCCTCACTCTCTGACGTATCTGACATATCCCCTGCTTTCCTGGAAGCTATAGAATGTGCTTAGTAGGAAACATAGCATCACCTTGACTAAATTAATGATTTCTCTGGGTTTGAACACTGTCATACATTGTTTACATTTGGTAAAATGCAAGTACACAACTCAACAATATATATAACAGGTTTTGCCTTTTTAGACATTTTGATGTGGAACTGTTATGCTAATATTATAATTTCAAAACTTAAAATATTTACATACCTAGGTAAGATATTAATTTTAAGATGGCCTAATATATGATTGATGTACAGCATTGGTTTGAGTACTTTAAAAAGTCGACATTCTTACTGTTCCATGAATAGTTTAGTGTACCATCAGTACTCCAACAATTCCATCAAAACATCAAATTCATAATGCAATCCAATAGATATATATTGTCTACCTGTGGGAAAGCACCCATGTGTCTCCAGTTGTTTCTCTGTTTGTGACCATTAGCTTGTTCAATATTATGTTCAATAGCATGTCGATATTACTATATTATAGACCAGAACATATACAGTAAGTGATGCTTACACATAGAGCACTCTCCGTGTGTCACCTATCTTCCCTCCATCTCCCACAGTTAGTGTGTCATATCCTCTTTCCAGGTCAAACTCTTCAAATGACAGCTTTATCACCTAGAAGAACACAAAAAAGCAAACAATAAACCAGTTATAAACACAGACATTTAAAGCTCCAGTAGGCAATATTTTTTCGGTATAATTGAGAAATAATTTCATAACCTTTAAGCATATTGTAAATCAGGTGTTCTGAGAGAGAGCTACACTGCTGCACCTGCTCTGTGCCTCTAATTTCAGCACAGAGAGAATCAGTAGCGCACCGTTAGACTGAACCAATCACAGGTCTTTTAGGACCTGGGCGACTCCTCCTACCAGCCCAGCTGCGCGTTCACGTTACTTCGCGAATCAATGACGGAAACTACTGCAGGAAAAGTTGCTATAAAACGGCATTATAATAAAGAGAAAACAGCCTAATTAGCAACATGCTTAACCCAGGAGTTTGTCAGCTCACTCAGTTACTTTTGAGTTCACCTTCAGTTGAATTCATTCACTTGTATCGCGGAGCTTTGCCGAGTGCCGAGAGGACCGGGCGGAGCCGACAGACAGAGCCGATATGTACCTGCTGTGAGCCGGTGAGCCAGTGAGCTTCTGGAGGAAAAAAACACGGGAGTTGCTGTGATGCTATTTTACTGTCAGGAGAGGAGCTCAGTATATTTCAAACTTTTGGGATTAATTAATTAATACTTCACTCCTGCTTTAACCTTAAGCAGCAACGATGAAGAAATCACGGAGCCGCGGACCGGCCAGACGAGAGCTCAGCATTTGTTTTTGAAACTTTTGAGATGAAAAAGTGGATTTATTTTTACTCCGGCCTCTCAGCCCCTCTGCAGCAGCAGTTCACGAAACAATTGCGGATGTTCTGACCAGCCAGATGAGAGCTCAGAGTCTGTTTCTTAAACTTTTGGGACTAAAAAGTGGATTTATCTTCATGTTTGCTTGTAAACCTGC
>JAJHUR010117302.1:946-19582 GCA_027495735.1 Lutjanus campechanus | reverse complement strand
AGGTAGGATTCACTCTTCTTCTCTTCTCTCTTGTCCACAGTGTGTGAAAAACAGGATGCTATATGCTTCACGCCCTCTGCCCTCCCGTCTTCCCTCTTCCTTTCATTTCTTTCCTTTTGCCCAGTCTATAGCAACTTCAGGTAGACTGTGATACATTCACCTCAGTATACTCGACTCTCCTGGTTTTCTCCCTCATGAATCAGTCTCAAACTCCCTTTGTTCTGGTCTTTCTTTTCCTCTCACTCACACACTCCTGTCCTGCTCTCTGCCTCTCATCATTCCCTCACCGTTCTCATTTTTGGGAACGATGAACTTTCGTCCAGAGGAGGTAAGTTTCAGCTCCTGTTGCTGCAGCTTTCTGTCATTCTCTGTTGATTGAATGGCTGAGATACTTATTACTCACCTGGGGCTTCATTGTGTGTGCATGTGTGTGTGTGTGTGTGTGCGTGCGTGAGTGCTCAGATAAAAGACTGGAAGATAAAACATAAAACAGCAATAAAACATGAAAGGTAGGAAATTAAAGGCAGTGACATTTCTCGTTTGAATAGCGGATGAGTGCTCGTGCAGAGCCGTCTCTATTTGCGTGTTATATGCAAGTCGTGTGTTTATGTGTGTGTGTGGGTTTTCCAGTTTTTCACTTGAGTTGATGCAATTTGTTTTTGCAATCCCCAGAGCAGTAAGCCTCATTTTGTTGTGTATTTTTTATTTTTTCTTACCCTACATCTCGTTTTGCTCTGTCACGCTCCTTCTTTTGTATGATTTGCAACACACAAGCGGATTCCTAAAACTTAAAATTGCTTGTATCCTCAAACGTGCCATAAAGCAGCATTGGTGTGAGCGTGTGTGTGTGTGTCTGTGTTTATACACAAGTGTGTGTGTGTGTCTGCATTCGTGTTTTATTGCAGAGGGATTTAATGTTGTTGGCAGCAAAATAGAAAAAAAATGTTTGATTGGCTGCCAGTGTCGACATGTTCTGCTCAGACCCAATTACCTCCACAGATAGACACTCACTGTGACGCAGACACGTGTGTGCGCACACTGATGACACACACCTCAAACACACACACACACACACACACAAATTTTGCCATTCACACATGAAAGAGATAAACAATATTCTCTGTGATGAAGTACATACTCATTAATTTATGCCTGTGTGTCAGTTATGTAAATATACAGTAGATACATACATACATATTACAGCAGAGGTTCTCAATTTTTCCCAGCTCAGGACCTCTTACAAGATAGAAAATATAACATCTCATGTATGTCCCCTGGAATAATTTGAGTTAGCATTATTTTCTTATACTTAGTTATGTTTTAGAAATGTTTTAGGAAGATATAAGACATGTATTAAAAATATTTGCAGCATGTCAACACAGGATACCCATGTAGAGACCCTGGTACCCATGCATGCATGACTGGTGGGAGGAAGGTTTATATATAGTATATATTTAGTAAGTTACAGATTAATTTAGATTAGAATGTAATCTATGAACTATTTTAGATTTTAAAAAATCTAAAATGTAATGGATAATGCACAGTGACCAGGTTATTATTGAGAGGAGATTATTGATTTAAAAGCTAAAAATTGTATTCCTTTATTCATTTTTTATTTGATTTTATTCCATTAATTTATATTGCTTTGTTGTTTATGATCAGAACTGCATCCATAGCAACAGTCTGCTATTCAGAAATAAGAGAACATAGAATGTTGTAACTGACCAATCAGGATTGAGTATTTAACAATATTTGTTGAACTATGAAACCTTTTGTAATAGATAGATAGATAGATAGATAGATAGATAGATAGATAGATAGATAGATAGATCATTTCTTTACATCATATTAATTTATGTGAATAAATCAACAATTGCATCTCAGCAAGTTGATCAACATCAACAACTCCATCACTTGAAATTTCAATGTGCTCTCCCATAGTAACAGTCTGTTGTGTGTTTATGATGCATTTGTTTTATTTATTCAACCTTTATTTATACAACCTAGAGTGTGTACCTGTGTGTGTCTTTACATGTTTGTGTGTGTGTTTCTGTCGTAACCGTGTTAATGCTCTTTTGTGTCAGCCCTCCTCCACTTGTCCACTTCCACAGTCAGGTTGCGTTGCTGAAAGTCTTGCCCAACTGCATTCCTGTCTTACAGCCTTTCTGTTTGTAAACGCTTTGTTGCTGAAACGTCACCACTACTGTAATCCTGTCTGTGTGTCTGTATGTTTGGCTGCTGACAAACATGCAGTGTGGGCAGTGCCACCTGCAGGAGCTGCCCAAAAGAGTTTGTTTTGGTCTCGAAGGTGCGTTTAGACGAATAAATTTCCTTGATCAGAGGTTTTAGACGTCTGGTCAGAAAAGGTTATGTCATGACTCTTATCCCCTGATTTGACGGATTATGACAAAGATGTCTGCGAAGCCGAGCGTCAGAGTGTCCACAAACGCCCTGTACGTGTTCTGTCATCAATCTGTGCAATTGTGAGAACCCATGCTTTTGTACGTTCGTACAGTATGCAGGAGTGGAAGTGCTGTATGCATGCATGTGTGTGTGTTCGTTTGTGTGTGCGTGTGAGCCATTGAGGCAGTAAAAGCAGCAGGTTAATCTCTTCTCAGTCTCCAGCAGAACAGATGTGAGGATTAATTCGTCAGGGAATCGGGGGTGGTGTTTACGTGCTCGGTGTGTCTGTGAGAGAGAGACTGCCGAGCTCCACTAAAATTCAACAAAATAAAGTGTTTGTGTGGCTCTTATGTATATATTTTATAAGCTCTGCTGTTCTGGGTGTTTATTTGTCGATGCAAATTTATTCTCGGTTTCATAACTGTTCATATTCACACATACTGCGCTTCAATATGAGCCCTGCACTGGTGTACAGCCTGTGAGAGGCTCAACAAGTGTGTGTGCACCTTTAAAAAAAAATCAGTAGCAACACTTGGGGACAGGTGTGTTTATTTGCCTGTCCTGCCCCCTCCAGCCTTCCCTCCCTCTCCTCCCTTCAGCTCCTTGACAATCATTTGCATCTCTCATCCTCATCACTCTGTCATCCGGCCACACAGATGTCTCTACATTTTCTTCTCATTTAGCAAAGATGGTGTGCTAAAAGCGATGGAAAACCTGGGCTGAATACCGAGGTGGAAAAAGGCCATTTGGACACAACAAATACAATTGAACAGCACGCAATTATGTCGTGTGTGGGTGTGAGTGAGTGTGTCCAGGAACGCCATAGTACAGGAGCGCCCCAGATAGATTGACCCTAATGACATGAAAGTGTTTCTGCTGGATGGAGCAGGTTTAGCCTACTAAAATTTGTACTCTATAGGGTTATACATTTCAAATTTGGTCTGACTTCACAGCTAGAGGAGAATGAAAAGAGAATTTTCTTACGGGAAGAAAAAACATAAGTGGCACATTGTGAAGGCTTTTCCATTAGTTGCACTTAGCATGTGTCTGCCTGCCTGCCATCCTTGATTGAATTGTCCTTCTGATCTGACCACAAAGATTTGATATTATGATGCGAGATCACTGTTTCACTTGTTGGCCTACATACTGTCATAACACATCAGGCAACTCTCACTCACTCTCATTATGTTTCTCTACCTCTTTTTCTCGAGATTGTACACAAACTGTATGTCTGCCTTTCATCCTTTTTTGTAGTTTGATATAGCATATCTGAGCAGCTAGGCGTTCACAGTCTTTATTAAGGGCAAAACAACAGGACATGCAGCTGAGATATCAATGTAGCTACTGACATAGGGATCTTTTGAAGATTCGACACTAGTCAGAAAATGTGATGTATGTATGATTATTCATTTATTTTAAACCGTTTGTAGCTCAGCTGTTGAACAAGAATTTAGTAGATATAAATCAAGGTAAACAGATTATTTGGGCTCTTGGCAAAGCTTAAAGTGATACTTCAGCATGTCCCCAGTTTGGAGAGAGGGACACCAGGTCTGAAGCTAACCAATGAACATGTTTTAGCCACTCAAAAAGGTGAACCTAAAAAAAAAAAACAATATTAGTTTAGTACAGTATATTTAGAATATTTTCCATCAGACAGCCTTTTATGATGGGAAACCATCAAGTATCGCTCTCTCCAAACCAAACAAACTTCATAGGTGAAATCAGTCATTTTACATTCCAGAATATGGGAGCTGTGGTTCTACCACTGCTCCTGTGTTTTAAGCAATAAAAGGAAGAGATTCCTTAATCAAAAACCGAATCAGCCAGAGTCAGATGCCATAAACCAGTGGAGCTCCCCTGAATGTCCCACATGAAGACATGAGGAAATTTCTTCTGGAGATAAGACTCGGTCATTTCAGCCTTATGTTAAACCTTAAGTGTGTATTTCATCTTGTCTACTCTGCTTTTATCCTTAATGTAAGTACCTGCAGTCTGATATGCAGCAGTAAGCGGCAAACACAGAGCTTGATATTCAGCACATTTTATTCAAGCACACATAGCAGCGGAGCCCATCGCTGGTGAGCACTCGACATCTAAGACTGAAACAAATTACCTCCAATGGCAACACAAGACCAGTGACCTATGTAGGTAGTAGTATACCGCTGTACCACATGTGAAGTGGTGGAGGAGCCACTACAAGGAAAATGGTTTGTAACTCATTTCACAACACCAGATAACCGTTGAATTATGTGACCCTAAAAACATGCATTTTTCGATTCAGTCATACCTGATCCCCAAAACATATTACTTTAGAACAAATGCTGTAAATAAAGGGTTTTTTAAATTAAGCTAACATGAAACAAATTCTCTTATGAAGTGGAAAGTGAACGTCTGTATATATACAGTAACAATTTATTTGAAGAGGTCTGCATAAGATTGTCATAACTCACCTGTTATGAGCATGAAGTTCATATGAATCTTTAAGAAATTATGACTGTTAATCTGTGCATCAGGTAACTCTGTAAATCACTGTGGTACTGTACTCTGGCATCAAACTCCACTTATAACATTTAATGACATCTTTATGACAAGTCCAAATGGTACAATTTTACTTGCGGTCAATAGAATTCATGCCACTGTTACAAAAGCATATGACAGTGTAATAAATCTTGATGACATCTTTATGACAAGTTGAAAATCTACCACTTTACATGAGATCAATAAAAACATTCACAATGCACTTATAATGGTCTTAGGATGGCCAATGCCAAAACCAACCACATATGAAAATTTAATCTCATATTAAAACATAAAGCTACACAGGATCTTTATGTTTGATAATGTCAAGGTGTCAGAGGCAATTACAGCTTATGCCATCTTAATTAATGTCAAGTTGTCAGAACATAAACATCTCAAGCAATGTTAAACTTTGCATTAAAAATGACATTATTGGCTGAATGACACATAATCACAACAGTCATAAACATTTATAAACTCCTTGTTCACAACAGGTGCCATGGCGTGGTTATGACAGTGTTATGACAGTCATATGCACACTCTTTCGACTAAAGTGCTACCTAATGTAGTTCCTCTAGCTTAAACTACTGAATCCATTCTGCCACTCATGCAGTTTATGTCCACTAAGTGTGTTGCTCCTCCTTTTGGTTTTATTACACTGATCATTGGTGGCTTGAATTAAACTATTGGGAGCAGCATCCATAACGTTCTACAATTCCCAACACCGTTCTTCGATCGTTCTTCGATTACAATCGCCGAGGGACCCGGTGATAACAGGTAAGGCGTGACATGCATGAGTAGTAGCTGCAGCAGTGGATGTGCAGTGAATTGACAGTTTAAAATTGATCGCCCAGTTGGTGATGGCAGTAGGCAAGCTGGGTCGGTGCATCAGCTAATCCAGAGCACAGCTTTAAGTTGTTGAGTGGTGTGTGTGTGTGAAGTAGCTTTCAGACTTTGTTTTATTTTTTGTATTTGATCTGGAAAAGTTCTGTTTTATGTCGGACAATTATAGTTTAAGGGTTTATATTATGTTACTCAGCTGGGTCTGTTATGACCTGATGATGAAGTAGATAAATCCGCATAGATACCATTTTCTAAGAAGTGTTTACGTACATCTTTTGTGTACATTTGTCTTTTAAATTCAGGGGTCACTCATTTTTTCCTCCATTTGATCATGATGAATACAGAGCAGCCATTAAAATACCACCTACCTGAGCTATGCATGAGAAAAACAAACCCTCCAGCCAGACACAGACGAGAGGATGGGAATCCGACAGTAAACATTATGCTTGAAAAATAATTTATCAAATAAAACACCGCAGAAGTCCACAGATATCAGCCCACTGTATGTGTCGCTAAAGATCTCTGGATTTTTAGTTGGATCTACTTTCTCAGCTTCATCGCCAACTTCATATTTCCTACTGTCAAACAAGATCATATTGTTAGTCTCCATTTGTTTTTTATGTCTGTGCTCAAATGTCAGTTTGAAGTTCACAACATCATTCTGTATTAATCAGGGTTTGATTGTGGTGGGATCAAAACATCACTCTGGCTCAGGCCAGGAGAGTTTACCTACCATAGTCCTAGTAAGGGTGTATTCATTTATAATTTTACTGTCTTACTGTAGTTGTCAATATGAGGGAATCTATTGTAAAGGCTGTCAGTTTAGCCCAGTTTATTGACTATTTACATAATGTTCACCCTCAGGTCTCACATCAGTCATGAGCAGTGGTGAAAGAACCACTTCACTTTGCAATACCATAATGTAAAAATACAAGTAAAGATCTCGCATTCAAGATCCTACTTAAATAATAATAACTAACTTCATAAGTAAGTAGTCGTTCTCCTGTGAGTGATATAATATTATAGATGATATTAAATTTTTAATGCTGATTCATCATTATGCTGTAGCCTTTTACTGTTATAGCTGGTCGAGGTGGCGCCCTCTACAAAGGGTCACAGAGGGGTCAAGAGATGCTGCTAATCTTTGCCTTCTTTGTGAAATAGTGTCTAATTTTTCCTAGTTGATCCTCAAAGAGCTATTTAAACAAAACCACCTTTTGTTTAGAAGTGTAGACATCTGAAAACATGAAGCAGTTACAAGCCAAAAAGGTTTGGAACAATTGGTTTGATATCTGATGACATGGTGTCTTTTATTAGTGTAAGATGAGATTTATTTTTGTGAAGATTTCTTTTGTAGATTACCTTATTTTTCTCAGGTTATTCTGAAAATTTTTGTGTTTAAATTTAAAGAATGTAACTACAGATAAACAACGTTATGGTGCAGTGTTCAACAGTGTGCTGTGGAGGTGAACATTATAGCGGATCAAGTTACACTGATGACGCTGTCCCAATGCTCTTGCTTTACCCACAGCCCAAAAATAGGTAAAATCAGTAACAATTAAAATCTTAGTCTTTAAAATAATAGCTACAGCAGACACATAAATGTTGCAGAGTAATAGTACAATATTTACCAATGAAATGTAGTGGAAGTGCAAGCATTGGGCTAAAATGTGGCTCTTCTCTTTCTTTGACCCTCTCTCGCTCTCTTGCTGTGGCAGTGTCCCTCCTGTTGCAGGGCTCACTGTGGCTGAATTATCCAAATCCAAACACAGGGTAAAAGAGTGTTTTACATCACAGAGGCACACCAGTCTGGCATTATGTGCTGTAGGGTTCAAAGCGATGAGAAAAATTTACACAAGTAGAGACCACTGGGCTTCGCCTGCCACGGCACTTTGAATCACATATTCTGATAAATGACCACCGACACAAGGGCACCTTCACTTCCCAGCAACCCTCCGAGAGTGCTGTATATGTGCGTGTGTGTATGGGTGCGTTTGTCAGGGTTAGTGTTTTCTCCTTGATAAATGGAGTGTATTATTCAGTGCTGCTGAATTTTATCTCAAGTGGATCCCTGCAGGGTATTGAGCAAGCTCTTTCTCTTTCTTCTTGTGTGTGTGTGTGTGTGTGCACATTCTTACACAGTCCACTACCCAACACACACCAGTCTGCAGGTAAATATACAGTATGGTTGTATATTTTCTGCTGTGCAAAACCCCTGCTGATTTACTAAACTTCAAAGAGTATGAGAAGGCATTTGAGTGCTCTGCATTCATTCAGTTTGCAAGCTAATAATCATGACACATTCACTGTCTACTGCTGAGTTAATATAATTAAAAACAAAGCAAGAGGGCACAACGACTTACAGGCACCACAGATACACACTGAGAGGCATCACACCATGATGCAGTCGGTTGTTAATCAGGTTCTTGTATTTTGTTTGTTTTAGAATGGCTGCAATTTACATACTGTAATACAATGCATCTTGTTGAGGGACAGTGCACACTTATAAAAAAAAAAAGTGTTCTTTGGCTTGTTCCCATAGAACCCTTTTTGGTTCCTAAGTGAGCCTTTTATTAAGGTTACACTTGGAATTCTTTCAGAGGGTTCAACCTAGAACCCACCATAAAGGATTATACCCAGAACCATCTGTCAGAGGTTTCACCCCAACCCTCTATGAAAGGTTCTACGGAGGACCCTTCTGTGGTCCAATAGTTCCTCATAGAGCCCTCTCTGGGGGTTCTATCCAGATCCTTTCCACCTTCTAAGGGTGCTAACAAGAACCAACCCAGGGTGTTCTAACAAGAACCTTTTTATAATCCATTGATTTCATCTACAACCTACCCACCAGGGTGTTCTGCCCACCCAGGGGGAACTAAAACATATATTTTAAAAGGGTTTCACCTGTAACGTCTTCTCCGTACTGTATTCTACTGATGAGGCAAACAATGATTGAATCCCACAGATTGAACATCGTGGTCATCCGTCATTTTAACAATCTGTCAATTGGCATTGCTTAAATTGAGAAAACATCTTTTCACATCCATGCTTTCAAGAGAAAAGAGAAACTACTTTCTTACAAAGAACCTCAACCCTATAGAAGGAACAGTTTTGGAACCTTTATTTCTAAGAAGTGAGGGTCTTACATTAATTGCAGGGTTGATTGTTTGCTTCCCAGTTCTTGTTTTCCTGTCGATGTGCCCTTGATCAAGACACTAAATGCAGACATTAATTGTGTGGAAAGATGATTTTACTGTGTGTCAAAGGAACCTTGACCATCACAGAAACAGATACACATCATGTTAGCACTTCATTAACTGTCCTTAAGAATTATTTTGGGATGAATTATTTCTTTGCCTTCATTGCAGTCATATTCCATATACAGTAGATGTACAGTTGAGCCTGTTTCTGCTACATGACATGACTTGCCACTTCTTCAGACCCTCAGGCTTTATAAAGAGCTATTATAATTAGGGAATGCAGATACATTGAAGCACAACTGCATGCCATATGTCTGAAGTAGCTTAGGAGAAATTTGACAAGGATTTCCAGAACCGCTCTTGTTTTTCTAGTTTGAAAAAAGTCTGAAAACCATTGTGTTCGTCCAGTAAGGTGTTTGAAGTTTTATCGGTATATATAAGTATAGGACAAATGGACAGACTTCTGTTTAACAGACTAGTTTACAGATGATGACATAAAGCTAATTCATCCATTGCCATGCCCGAGCACAATGAAAAAAGTGAATTGTGAGGTGGCTCTGTCAGACTGGAAGGCAAATTTACCGCTTCGAGCAAAAGCAGAAGAAAGCAACAACTGGTGAGTCATAGTTCACCTCATGTAGGCAGAAAAACTTCTTCTGCAAGTATCTCTAAAAGTGATACTCCACCCAAAACCTCTTTTCTGAGCATAAAATATGCCTCTGTAAGGTTGAATAAAAGTTTGGAGTTCTTTCTTCACTGCCGGGAAACAGCTGTGGTGAGCTTGAACTCTATGTGGCCACATTGTGCATCTACATAAACCAAACGTTTAACAATTTTTGTCAGTCCCTTGTTTCCCTTTTTCACTATTCTCCATGTGATAAACATTCACTCGGGGTCATCTACGAAAAAATAATTTTTATCCATATTTTATGTCCTCACAGAAGTTGTTTCCTGCTGCAAAGGACGCTGATCACTGTAGTTACAGAGCAAAATATCTTTAAGGGAGGGTTCACACCTAAAGGTTCAGGTCCTGAATCGAGACCATGGGAGAATTATACATTGTGTCAGTTTTCCAACTGGTCCGCTCCACGTTCATAAAGGAAAAAATGATATGGTCCAGAAATAGTAAATCCCATTCACTGACCCATACATGACATGCTTGTCTCGAGTCAAACTGCTGTAAATGGTGAACATTTCATTTCCTATAAATTCTTCCCACATTGTTTGGTTATTAAAAATCTTTAATTATGAAACAGTGAGCATGAAACAAACATGAAATGAAATGAACATGAAACAGAAAAATAAACTTTAAACCACAGCTTCAGTTAGAAGCTACAAAAGAACTGAGAGCTGAACACACAGAGACGAAAAAAACGAGCTGTTGTCAGCTTGAGTAACTGCTTCACTCAATTCATTGGTGAAACACACAGAGGAGAGCAAGAAACATGACCAACCCCTTTCACGTTGATCCGAAATGAAATGAGTCCACATAACTGATGTAAATAATTTTTGGTTTCTTTCAAGGGGGAAACACAGAACGTCTTGCGTTCGTCGCCTCCTCATCAGTCACCGTTTTGGAAGCAAATGCGCTGCTAGCTCACCTGTCACCAAAACAGAAGCTTCCTGTGATTGGTTCAAATGGTGTGAACACCAGAAATGAACTGCTCCACAGTTCACTTAATAGTGGTCCAAGACCACCCATTCAAAAGAACTCGAGGTTTGAGTCCGGTGTTAACACCAACAAACGAAGTTGGTGTAAACACACTCTGTCATAAAAGTTAAGAAAGTGAAGAAAAAAATGCAGATGATTTTCTGATAATAAGCCCTATAGGCTAGAGAGTATCCAATTGAGATTTTGGACTTTTATGAATCATTGTCATTTTGACTCACTAACTGAGACATGTAGTGTTGCATAACTGCAAGTTACACGTCTGCAGACTGATGCATTATGGGATTTTGTAATATGAAATAGTATGCACATCATCACAGAATGTTAGAGATGCTGCATAGTTCACAAAAATTTCACAACAGTAAATGTGATTCACTTTGAAGCAAATTGGCATATTTTAGCCACAGGGCTGTAGTACATATATAAACATAACTCTGTGTGTCTTCATTCTCACTGTTATGCTAAAGAAAAAGCAACCTTTTTTAATCCACTTTTTAAAAAAAGTTGGAGCATTTCTTTGTCGTTTTCTAAAGCCAATGTATAAAATCTATCTAAAACTTAAGGTGGGTGGGCTGCCCACACTCTTTTTGGGAAAAAAAAAGAGTAGATGGTTCTCTCTTCATCTGGCATCACTGCAGTAGCTCACCGCCAGCGAGGCCAAGTTAGATAAGGACATGAGTGCAGAGGCAGGAGAGAGAGGCAGCATGAGTAATAGACAGTTTGTCAACCGCGAGAACAGCAACATTAAGAGATAGCTAGATAGATAGATGGATAGATGGATAGATGGATAGATGGATAGATGTACTCAAGTAACCGTGGTGAAAAAGCTGCACTTTTCTATTCACGCTTTCATTTTCATAAATATCTCTGTGTGTTTTTTGGGAGGTTGTTTGTGTGTTTTAGTGCTATTCTTTTTCTGTCCCATTCAATTTGCAGTCCTTCCTTTGTGGTAATAGAGCATTATTGAATGGAGACTTGAATAGAGGGGAGAATAAAAGGCAGAGACGAAAGAAAAGAGCCGAGGAAGTGGGTGAAAGAACAGCAAGGGAAGAGGTGTCAGTATGTGATTTCCCCGAGGGATTGAACTAAAAGAGAGGGGCGTGTCCCTTTCTCTCTGACACACTCACACTCAGTTTGTGTCCGCCTGTGCAGCCAGTGTGCGTGTACGTATGTGTGTGTGTGTGGGTAGGTTCACCTACACTGTGCCACTCTGCACTGCAGCACTGACCCTCATGTATCTCTGACATGCTCCAGTTTTCCCATTGGACAGAAATTTCAATAACCAGCTGCTCCAGCAAAAGTGTGTGTGTGTGTCTGTGTGAGTGTATTTAAGTGGGTGCATGCATGATTGTGCAGCGAGCACGTGCACCTCTTGCATGTAGGTGTGTTTTTATCACTTTATATTCGCCTTTTTAGATATTGGTTGGCTGACTTGTCGATCCAATTCACACCAATAATGGACATTGATCTCCCTCCATTTCCCCCCGCACACACACATACAGTACTACCACGCGCGCACACACACCTACAAATTCATGCACTCAAACTTACACTTGAAATTTTCCATAGGCACAGAGGTCAGCATCCCTCAGGCTTATGTACCTTTTACTCTAAAAGCTCAGCTGCATCAAGAGGGATACATTGAGACATGTGAGTGGCTTTTAGATATCCCTGTGGAGACACTGACAGTTAACTGAGAGGGAAATATGAGCTTCTATATCTCTGTGGACAGTCAATGTAAAAATGAGCCGTATTTGGCACGCTAAACTCTCCAAACACTGTCAAGATATCTCATCTATAAAACTGTATGTAGAGTCTAACCAAGATTTACACACATGGACATCTTTTGCCCTGTTGACACACACAATTAACCATAAACACTTAATGAAAGGCACCTCATGAATATTTATACGCATATAAATGTGTTCATCCCTCTACTATTTCATGCAAGAAAACCTTATTAGTAACAAAACAATAAAATGTAGGGTTTTAGGGAATATCGTAATGTCTCCAGTTTAATTCTGGCTATGAAACTTAATCATGTGTCATTCTAAATTCTCTCTACTCTGCTATTTAATCAAGCCCAACAAATATAATCGAAAAAAATGAAGTTCTTATATGGAGGCTGTACTAATTATTCTCTTTAGTAGCAGCACCATCAGCGTCAACACTTTCAGATTTGTGCCTCTGGGAACGTTTCCTAGAGATACTAACAGAGAGTCCTCATCCTAAACGTGAAACATGAAGTGCCTCCATTGAGGCAGATTGTAAAGCCCACATTTGTGCAGCTTGTTTATCAGTCACATACTCACTCTGTCTTGAGTCAGGCTCTTGAAGCAGTCAGAATTATTTTCTCTGGCAGTTTGTCTGCTTGAGCACTTTATCACAACATTCAGTGGCAGAGGTAATTCTTGGCTGCTTGACAAATGATTTGGTCTGTGGTGCGTTTTTGCAGTAAAGACAACACGTTCTCACTTTCAACTCGACTTGTCAAATACTGCAGCTTGGTCAGTGGCCCTGCACTTCAGACTATTAATACTAATACTAATACTTATTTCACTAATTCAAGCCTGAAATTGATATGGGTTGAATCAGAAGTTGCTATATTTATTATTTATTAGAAAACAATGTACAGAACAACCTCAAACTTGAGCTTCAGATAATACTTTTTATCTTAAGAGAAAGATAACTATTACTAAACAAGTTTTTATAAATTGGAATGAATTTTTTTTACTCAGATGTAACTTGCACTCAGAAAAAGTACATTATCTGTACCCGATACTTGTTAAATCTGAGTATTCACTCTACCCAACTAGAAACTCAATAGCTGTAAATAACCCATAATTTGTAAATGTCTAGACCCTGAACATAATACAATTTTTCATAATTTCCAGAAATAAATGTCATCATATGTTTAGGCCAATATGGTAACTTAATTGCTGTTGTTGCACATGATTTTCAAGAAATGCAACATTTAATGGAAGCTTAAAACTAAACCATTTGACCGTTGTCTAACTCTTTGCAGATGACACATCACCTTCCAATGCGTTCATGTTGCTGAGGGACGCTCTGCTTGATATGGTGGGTGGGGTTGTTGGTCATAGTCATCAGGCCAAATGTCAGGGAGTCAAGGGAGACCTTCCTGTGTGTTACAGCTCAGCACACTCTATGACAGTTCGTCAGAGTTGGAACAGGAGGTAGAGCAGCCAGCCCCCGAGTGCACCGAGGCATCACCATCGACATTTGAGCTGCATGAAGGTGTCTCCAAAGATGAGCTCACGCAGCACCAGCATCATTATATAGTGTTTTGATAAGGAGTCAGCGCCGGAGGGTGTAGCTGCACGTTGATGCGGAGGATATGACAGTCATGATGGTTGTATCAGTGATAACACAAAGATTTGTATGGTTGAAAGAGTTGTGAAATTGAAGCACTATGTTCCTCTGATAAGTATATCATGAAGTCGCACAGAGCTGCAGGCTGAGGCTGGCTCCTCTTTGCTGCTCTGACTCAGAATAAATGAACCAGTCAGACCCTCAAGGTGCGCATCACAAACAATTTGGAGCTTCAAATTTTGATTTCATTTTTTACAGTGTTAACATTGTTGATTGATAAAATGGAAAAAAAAAAAGTTAAAAGAAAATAATGTCTGAGAGGAAAGTGTACCTGCAGTGAAAGGAAATGTGATGTGTCATTTTAATCTAATCATTCATTATGGAGCCAAATGGAGGTTGTGAAAACAGACTCTGCATGTGAGTTAAATTGGCTGCATTAGCTATATTAGGTGAGATATAGCTTTGTTTTTATTACATCTGCTTTATAAAAGCACTTGGAAATTGAAATTGCAGCTGTGTTATTGTGAGATTTTGGTTTCTGGCATCTTTTGTTTAGGTTCATTTGTGAAAATCGATCTTTAAATCGCATTCCTGTTTGCATTATAAAAGGATTAAAACTGACTTTTGGAACTTGCAGAAACCACAAGCTCCATTTGTCTTTGGAAAAATTAGATTTTTTGTCAAGTTTTTACTTTAATAAAAATTACAAACATAGCCAACTGTGGGCCATATTATGCTAAATGCTAATTAGTTGCCTTTGTCAGCTATAAAGCGGCCTGGCAATCGCCACTTTGATAGTTTTCAAAGCAACAGGAGACATCTAACAGAGCTGCAATGAGCCGGTGTATCAATCAGGACAACTGAACAATAATTGTTAAGTCAGGAGCAGCAGATTGAAAAATCAGAACAGCAAACACAGACAAACTGCATCAAGGCCACCAGGAGAAGCTAACCAAGAGCGATAGATGATTTATTAACTTCAAAAACAGTTTGTTATTTTGTCTAGACTCTGTCGACCCGCAGTTGGCCCTGATTCACACATGAATGCATTTGATCCTGACCGACACTGAAGTTTTTCATGTCTCTGCCGTCTCCCTGTCCATGATGCAACTTGGCAGCTCGTCCACCAGAAAAATGTTAACTAGTGGCATCTCCATATTAAACTGCCATACATGATTCTCTCTGTCGCAGCTTTCCCCCTCTTCCTCTCACTGTCTCTCCTCCTCACATTGTCTATTCTTCATCTTTCTGCGTGTGTGTTTTTTCTGCCTCTTTTTAGTGTGCAGACATATCACGCACACATTTCCTTGACAACTAGATACTCTTGAACTTCTCATAATTGCAATCTGTCCTCTGAAGAATCCTGACATGTCGTATTTCAGGGGCTAGACCACAATCCACGTCGAAGTATGTAACTGCTGAACCGCTCGACAGGCGTGTGGAACAGCGTGTGTGTCTAATGTGTCATTCAGCGCTGCTTGATCGCAGTGGAAATGTCAGAGTGATGTTGACACTCTGTCCATCTCTCCTTCTCTTATGTTAGGCTACTTGTGGGCCACTTTTTCTCAGAGTTGTTCCCCCTAGCTCTTCTTCACTCCTGATGTTTAAACATTATTGACTGTATTCACACTCAATTAATCAATATTGCAGGTAGTTTCAGCCTGAGTGTTTATTGAAATTTAAATGAATCCGGAGCCAAGCTAAGAGGCCCGTTCTGTTGACAACATGTAGAAAATAATCACAGGTGTTGCTGTGGGGGAGACTGAATGGCATAAAACCTAGCTAATGTGTTCCAGCTTTGGCTAATCCTGTTTGACCCTGTAGAGAAAAACAGTAGAAGGATTTTTTTTTTTAAATTGCCACTCATTCTGTTTTACACTATTCATTTTGACTAAATGCTTCCTGAGGGCCTTGATATCAAATTAAAAAATAAATTGCAGAATTGAATCCACGAAGAGGATGATGAACTGCTAACAAAGTAACATCAATACATGTTTTTTTCAAGACCTAAAGCCCATTAAAACTACACATTTGAGCAAAAAGAAAAAAAGAAAGCAACCATCTTCTGAAATCATCATCATTTCTATCAGTTAGTCAACATAAACAAACAAATGAGGAGTTAATTTGCAAAAACAATGACTAAAACAACACCAGTTTGATTGATTTTCCTCGGAATGTACCAAACAAAAGCATGATTTAAAGGGATAGTTGGAATTATTTGATCTGTCCATCATCATTGTATTACCTACAGTAATAAACCTACAGATGGCGGTTGGCACGCTGAACCAGATTCCTTTGGCAAAAACAACATTTGTACCCCACAGAACGCAGTGAGTTGCCTGTCACCTGCTGCCTTGATCAGTCAGTTTCTTTGTGCTATTCTTCTGATTCTTTTGAATCACCAAAGTCACACAATAACACAGACAAACTAACCAATTAAGAAAGCGGGACATCAGCAACTCCTGTGTTCTGCGAGGTAAATTTACAGATTTTTCCCATGGAGTCTGGTTCATTTAGAGAGAATGCGACATTTGGCTTATATAAGGACAGTTTCCCATTGGAAAAGGCTGTCTGACAGCTTGGTAAAGTGGTGAAAATTTTTGAATATATCGTACACTTAAACTTTTTTAGGTGGGCCTGTTTCAAGTGGCTATAATACATTTTGCTGCTGACCCTGTCCACATCACCTTGCTGCTGGTTCTCCTCTGTGTTTCTCAAAATTGGGGGTGTGTCGACTGCCATCTACAGTAGGTAACACACTGACTATCCTTAAGTACCTCATACAACCTTAATTCAAACAATCTGAACTATCCCTTTAAGAAGATCACTAAAAAACAGAGATATCTGTTTTTGCAAATGAATTCTTCAGATGCACCTACACCGGTTTAATCAGTGATTGCCATGTGGGTACATTTATACTGATGAATATAATACTGTCACAAATGAATCTTAGGACACACAGTAATGCCCTCATGGGAAAATTGTAAGACACTGTTCTGTAAGTATCTGCTCTTTTTATAGCTGCACCACAGATAGGACATATACAGGAGATAGAGTGTGCTCCGACCAGCCCGTCATTAACATCAGTAGTACAGTATGTCTATATGTGACATTTTAGTACAAGCATGCTACCCTTAAGTGAATAATTTTCAAGATAGGTCCCTGCTTTCCATTAAGTCTTCTATAAAATGATAATTGAGGCAATTGACCTTCCCGCATTTCCAGTTTCTATCCTCTTTACATCTAATTAGCATCACATTACTTTTTTTGGCAGCAGGTTTGATGTTGAGGTCGGAACCATATAGAGACCATATGCTGCAGAGCACCAAGGAAAAAGTAATACTGAATCCCCTGTATATGAAACCTGATTAATTACAAGATCACACAGCCTGTTACAATCATTTTACTGCTGGGACAGGTCACCCGTAAACAAGTCAAACAAGAGTGGAGATAACGTTCCACCTCACCTCACTTCAGTGAAATGAGTCGGATATTGTTCAGCACACCTCCATTTCACCTGCATGGTCTGATCAACACACATTAACTCCATTAAATATAAAAAGCTTCCCTGCTGCATTAAACATGTTAACTGAGCTAGTTCAGAATAATAAATATTAAAAAAAATAAATAAAAAATTAATTCAATAACTTGAGATTTTAAGTTGGATTTATGAATTTGTGGGGTTATGAGCCTGCAGTAATCATGATTATTAATTTCACTAGTTCTATCCTTAATGTGTGATATTGACAGCACTGAGATTACTGAGAATTGTGTTTATGATGCACTTAAAAGCCAGTAAACCAAGCGGTAAGTCAAGGACATGCATTTTTAAGATGCAGAGCAGTAATGTGATCAGTTCTGCATGCCTAAAACAGTCATCTGGCTTTTTACTGCTTCAGACACCTCATTACCATGCTCTTAGTGGCATCAACAGCAAACCCTCTGCTATTCACACAGTTAAAGAAGTTGTAATAAAGCTTCTGCCATCAATATGGGATGGTAAAGTGCTTTTATTGTTATTCATAATGGACCTTTTTTTCAAAATTAATTAAGACTATTATTTTGTATCTTTGTGGCAAGAGAATCAGCCCTCATAGAGCTGTCATTTCTTTTATTGAAGCAAAGTGAGAGGTTGAATACAGATGTGTTGAAGACTGCTGTAGAATAAAATGTCAATATGTGGAATTCTGCCCCTCAAAATCAATTTTAAATCAATATCACAGTATTTGTGGAGCCCGCCGAAGATTGAGTTTAAAGTTCATGTAATGTCTGCTGAATGTGAGCGAAAAAACAGATAAGTGACTGGATGAAAACTCAATTTAGAGCATGTCAGCAGATAAAAAAAAAAAAGAGTACACACTCAGCACAGTGACAGACAAAACAATGGAACCTTTGAAACTGAACAGCGGTTTATTATCCTCCTCCACTGACTTCATGATGCAGCAGAGTCAATACTGTGCTCTGTGCTGGAGTCATCGTTTTCAGTGTGACTACCTGTGGTTAGTCATCAGTTTGTATGCGTGTTACGTCAAATATACAGAGGATTTGCATAACCTGATATTGCACCAAATGTCTTACAGCTGTTGCGTGAATAAATCCAGTGTCAGTGTTCACATGATGCCAGACAGGTCCTTATTGTCCTGCCTGAAATTTGGCTTGCTGCAAAACTATACA
>JAJHUR010117299.1:2270-14240 GCA_027495735.1 Lutjanus campechanus | reverse complement strand
GCCACCATCAGGACTATTGGCCTGTTTTTGCAGCTGAGGCAATCTGGCATGGGACTGGACCTTTGTGCAAAGTTTGGTCATTTTTCCACATGGGAAGTAGGATTTCCTTAGAAGAAGAAGAAGAAGATGCAGGATTACAATAGGGTCCTGGCAGCTTAGGCTGCCCGGCCCCTAATTAAGATGATAGTTCATTAAACCTTTAATGAACTATGCTTGTAGCAACAAACAATTGTTTAACTGTGTAGCATAAAGTCCAAACAGCTGAGTAAAATAAGGAAAAGGCACTTTCCTAAACAACACAAAAATAAATACTTCAGGTTTATTTTTTAGGTTTTTTCTTTCCTTAATTTGTCTTTGGCATTAAACATAGCAACAATGAGGTAGGCACCTGTAACTAAGGAATTATTAAAGTTTTGGTCTCACTGACTCAAATATAACAAAAGTGCATTTTGTGCTCAGTGCTCACAACTGTACTCAACTTTACTACACTCTGACTCTATATAATCCCAAACTGCACAAGGCTCTTGTTCATTGCCAGGAAAGTTAGCATTTCTACATGTCTTGGAGAAAAGCTTGCTCTCTTTTGAGAGCAGATGTTCCCTGCTGCAGAGAAAATCCGCTCAGATGGGGTGGAGGTTGCAGGGATGCACAGAAAAGATTTAGCTAGCTTTGACAGTGTGGGGAAACGCCCCTCATTTTCACTCCACCATTTCAGTGGATCCTCCTTTTTAAGGAGTGAGGCCTCTCCAAAGTACAGCCGAACTTCCTTTATCACAACTTGGATCTTTCTGTCCTCCTCAGATTCTCCATCCTCATTTTCACTCAAACTGTCTGTGTCAGACTGAAGAAGGGTTTCCAGAGCACTCTTTCTACCTGAACCATTGGCCCTCTGCAGTTTTGCATCCTGTGTCCCAGTCGTTTTTGCTTCTTTGACAGCAAGCACTTCAATACTCCCCTGCAGTCTGATGCCATCTTCAGGAGTCAAAAACTTCAGCTTTCTGTATCTCGGGTCCAAGGCAGCTGCAAGAAGAACTGGATTTTCTTTGTCTCCTGAGATAGTGCAAATACTCCCCCATCTCTGTGTTATCCCTTTTTCTGCACTGGAAATTAAGGATTTTCCTGAGCTTGTCTCAAATTGGCTTTGGTGTAAAGCCCATGTCAGCCCTTTGACCACCTGTGGAAGATCTGAAATGGTTGTGTACTGCTGTCCACTAAGGTAAACAGTAGCAGTCTCAAAAGGTGCCAACCCTTGCTTCAATTCTTCAAGCAGCTCCCACTGCTCTGGCTTCAGGTCGAAGTAGTCTTTCCCCCTTGAAGTTACCTCGGGATCTGACAGAGTGGCAGTGAGAGGCCAGCGCTGTTCAAGCAGTCTTTCAATCATGTGGAATGTACTGTTCCATCTTGTACTGACATCCTGGATCAGTGCATTTTGCTTAACATTCATTTGCTCCTGTTTCATCTTTAACTTTGTACTAGCCAGCTCACTTCTCTTAAAGTGCTCCACTAGCTGCCTAGCAGCACCTAGTGCTCTGCTGATGGTGGTTTCTTTGAGAGCAGTGTTGACTATGAGCTGGAGTGTGTGTCCAGCACAGCGGATAGAGGCCCATCCATGTTTTTCTTCAAGCAGCCGCATTGCTGCCACCATATTGGAACCACTGTCATGAACTACTGCTTTTATTTTGGTGGGCAAGATGTCAAACTTTGCTAAAACCTCTTCCATCCATGTCATTATATTTACACCAGTATGCCTCTCCTCAAGAGGCATGGTAGAAAGGTTTAAGGTCTTCATCTTCCAATCTTCACTCAGGAAACGGCAAGACACACCAAGGTAAGCCTCTGTTGCACGACTGGTCCACACATCAGCAGTGTGAGGAAACTGTTGACGCTCTTCTTTTTTTTTAAGTTATTTTTTGGCGATTTTGCCTTTTTTATTGATAGGACAGCTTGAAGAGTGGACAGGAAATGGGGCAGAGAGAGAGGGGATGACACGCAGCAAAGGGCCGAAGGCGGGAGTCGAACCAGCGGCCGCTGCAGAGGACTAACAGCCTCAGTACATGGGGCGGACGCTCTACCAACTGAGCTAAACCTCCACCCCAACTGTTGACGCTCTTGAGGGTCTCCTTTACCTTAAAGACATGATTTGGAAGAATAGTAAGCATTATGAAGAAAATTATATACAGTATTTTTTTCATTATTAACAATATTTGTCAGTTTATGCATCAAGCTTTAAATTTGTTTGCCAATTCAATAATTCAGTTATCATATACAGTTAAGTAGGTTAAATAATAAACATTCAACATATAAGTCAAAGAAAACAAAAATTACATTGCATGCCTTAACCATGATGAATTCTTAAATTGCTATTGTGTGTGTGTGTGTGTGTGTGTGTGTGTGTGTGCGCGCGCGCGCGTGCGTGTGAGAGAGAGAGAATGAGTGAGAGATCTATGATCTTTTAATTCTTATGTCTTTGCTTGTTTATTAAATCATTTAATCATGTATTTATTTTACTGTGTTATTGTTGCTTTGGCAATATTGTTTTAATCCATTAATGCCAATAAGTCAAATTGAAATTGAGAGAGAAAGAGAGACTGACCTTCTCAAAGGTTGCATGATATTTCTTCTCCATCATTGTGGTGAAGTGGGATCTGCCTGGTAGGTAGTTGTCATGATAATCCGGGTTGAACTGTTTAATCATCTCTTTAAACCCTTCATCGTTCACCATGGACAGGGGTCTCATGTCCGTCACCAACATGTTCAGTATGGACTCAGTCAGGACATTTGCTTGCTGAGGTGTGCATGTAGCTGGCTTTGTAACAAAGCCGTCCAATGAAGAAGAATGTACTTTTTTAGCACTGAAACATAACATTAGAAAACATTAGCGTTACCACATTTCCTATTCAAACACATCACTGTTGTAACGTTACAGAAAACACATGAAATATGTGTACTAAGGGCGGCTAATGAATCAAATTGTCATTGCTAATGTTAACATTTACAGCTATATGAGTAAGTAGTAAGTTAGCTCTCTGTTTACGCTAATATTAGCAGCTAACTAGCCAGTTAGCTTACCGAGACGACGGTCCCTCTTCATCGTTGTCACAAGCCACAACGTGTTTCCTTCCAACGTGCATCGCAGTTGTGCTGCCGTGGAAGGCAAGTTCTGTCTTGCAGATATTGCATTGCACACTTTTCTCTTTTGTTTTCTTAAAATGCTCCCACACTTTTGAGCTCCGTTGCCGCCGTGTAGCCATGATACCATAGCCCGTCTGGTATCTGGTAACTTCCGGTGACATCACGGCTGACCCTGATTACCACTACTGCGCATGTGTCTCAAGGACAGAAAGGCAGACGCGGCAGTGGAAGGTGCCGCAGCAGTTTTGAGAGAAAAACAAAGGTTAAAAAAAAAACAAAAAACGACGCGTCGACTATTAAATTAGTTGTCGACGATTTTAATAGTCGACATAATCGTGACTAGTTGACTAATCGTGGCAGCCCTAAAACGAAGGTTGTGCTGCATTTACAACACATGACAAAACGTAACACACCACGACGACATGCTACACAATAATCATTTATTTCAAATTATCTTGTTTCAGTGATCATGGGAAGCCAAAATCATAATTGAAATTCAATTCAAAGATACAGGTTACTGACAAGCTCAGATTGTTATGCTACATATACATGATTTCGTGTCTGACAACATTATGGAAAGGGTTGCTATATTAAGAGTAAGGTCCTTTTTGTTAAACCAGAAACAGCCCTTATATCACAGCCACCAGACTCTACACCGACAGGCGTAACATTATGACCACTGACAGGTGAAGTGAATAACACTGATTGTCTCCTCATGGTGGCACCTGTTAGTGGGTGGGATATATAAGGCAGCAAGTGAACATTTTGTCCTCAAAGTTGATGTGTTAGAAGCAGGAAAAATGGGCAAGCGGAAGGATTGACAAGGGACAAATTGTGATGGCTAGACGACTGGTTCAGAGCATTTTCAAAACTGCAGTTCTTGTGAGGTGTTCCTGGTCTGCAGTGGTCAGTATCTATCAAAAGTGGTTCAAGGAAGGAACAGTGGTGAACCGGCAACAGGGTCATGGGCGACCAAGGCTCACTGATGCAAGTGGGGAGCGAAAGCTGACCCGTGTGGTCTGATCCAACAGATGAGCTACTGTAGCTCAAATTGCTAAAGAAGTTAATGCTGGTTCTGATAGAAAGATGTCAGAATACATAGTACATTGCACTTTGTTGCATATGGGGCTGCATAACCGCAGACCAGTCAGGGTCCCCATGCTGACCCCTGTCCACCACCAAAGCATCATAATTGGACTGGTTTATATAAACAGTAATTTTATCATCATAAAACACATCGTTCAGTCTTGATACACAAAATAATACTCACCAAAACTGCCTTGGTTCATCTTTCCACTGCAATCAACAGCTTTGGTTAGGTTGAAATAAACCCTTAATTCTCTGAGGTAGATGTGAAAATATCAGGAGAGGAGTGAGAGGGAGGTTGGACATCAGATGTGTGCATGCATGCAGACTGTGGTTCTTTTCAGGTCATGTAACCACTGTTCCTACAGTGAGAAGTTTACATACATTAGTATGAGTATGTTCCATCATGTTGAGATTATATCACAATGTTCGGTCTACATGAGTGCCCTCTCTCTCTGTATGTCTCTGTGACATACTCTGTGACTGTAAGGCTGCATGACACTTTAATCCATTGTTTACGCGGGGTCATGAAAAGTCATAAAAAGTCTTAAATTTCAAAATTTAAATTTTAGGCCTTAAAAAGTCTTAAATATGTAGGGAATTTTGATACAAGGTCATAAATTACGTTTAGTCATGTCTTAAAATTATTTGAGCTGTCGAGTTTGAGCATCAAAGCCCTTCAGTCGCATGCTAAGTCTGAGAAGCACACTGTTGCTATGAGGAGTCTGCAGTGGGCCCAGGCAATCACACAGTTTTGTAGACGTACTACATCGACGGCACTACCTCCGGCAGGTCTGAATAAAACGCTGGATTCTGGCAGTGCGTTTGGTAGAGGTGCAATGGATCGCTGTTGATGCGTGTTTCGTACGGTTCACCTTCCACGGTTCGGCATGCATGTGATCCGCAGTCTACGTGTGAGCTACATAGTTTTACTGTCACTGTTACTTTTGTATAAGTTATAATATCCGAAATCTCAATTCAGAGTTGCGGTGAAAACACACATGCTGCTGTGTGCAGCGCATCTCTGAGAACAGCGATTGATTTAAAATCTGTCACATCATCTTGAGTAAAATCCAGACCATGACTTTTTTCACTGATGTAACTATGCTGTCGTCAAAGAAACAGATCATAAAACTGTGATAATTATTGAAACTTTGGAGATATCAGCTGTCTTAACTTCTACACAGCTCCTCTCTGATCACCGGTGCAGCTCTCTCTCACCCTGTCTGTGACACAGTGTGTCTGTGCTGAGTGATTACCCGTAACTTCTAACCAATCAGATGAGCTGTAGACGGGACATTGAGCCAGACTACATAGCGTAGTTGTGTGTTATACTGTGCAGTGTATAATGATCTAATGTATGTATATACATTGAACAGTAGCTTTTAGAAGATTTTAATATTATTACCACTATCATTACTATTATCATTATTATTACATTATATAACTATGGTGATAATTACAGACAGACAGATCAAAGCCAAGTGCATTTTTAAAATACTTTAACCCTAATCCTACCATTTTTTTCTTTTTTGCTGAACCGAAAAATGATCTGATCCGTGACTCAGAACCGGGATACGATCCGAACCGTGAGTTTTTTGATCCGTTGCACCCCTAGCGTTTGGATCATCCGCTGCATTGAAAGCGGAGGTCCTTTGGGTGTTGAATACGGTAACAAAACATTACTCCTACAGCGGGAACGAAAACATAGCTGAACTTTTCCAAACGATGTTTCCCGATTCAAACTCATCTCTAACTTAGAATGTGTGAAAATGTGACTAATGAAATGAATTTGAGTAAAATGTGTGATGAATACAATAAATGTTTCAAGTAAACTTTTAATGACGCAATTTTTGCTAAGCATGCATCAATTTAGGTCATAAATTTAAATAATAATGGTCATAAAAAGGTCATAAAAAGTCTTAAATTTCACTAACTGAAACCTGCAGAAACCTGGAAAAAGACATTTCTTAATTGAGGAGACTGTGCTATGTCTTTTAGGAGACACACGTTCAAGTGATGATTCAATTTTCAAGAGCTTAAAAAAATGAATTTTCTCTCATCAGTGAGCAGCAAATGCCAATATTGAATAAAAATAATTACAAGGGGAAAGCAAAGTTGTCACTTAAATTTCATATATACTGTCACCGTGTTGGGTAGTTTGGAGCTTTTCTTGAAGAGCAAGGCACTTCTAGATTCACTAGCAGCCTTTAGTTATTCTAAACTTTTGTTTTTTCCCCACAGGCAGCAGATACAACACTATACCAACCAACTGGCAAAAGAAACCAATAATCACCTGAAAGAGTTGGGATCAATCCCTTTGCCCTTATCATCCTCAGAGCAAGTAAGTTTCAGAGTACATAGGTTAATACATCACTGGTATACACTGATGCTACAAACTGCCATTCAAGCCTCAGCACTATTACTGATGTTTCTGCCAAACTTTATGACAGTGGCATTCAGCTTAGTGTCCTCTCCAAAGTGTAAGTTATCCCATTTGCTATGCTGTCAGCCATATTGTTGATGTTATAAGACAGAACTTAATTCATCCAGAAAGAAATTGCCAATTGCTGATTGATGGCCTGAAATTTTAACATATCGCCCAACTCTAAGAGCAACACTTCTTGCTGCTCGGAATGGAAACAGGACCAGGAGTCAAAAAACAAAAAGTGGATGAAATGAATGTGGTTTATATTTTGTTACAAAATTGCTATTAGTGTTGATAGAGTCCAAGAATACATTTTGTTTCAACTTCTTGTTTAATTTGAATTGTTTTCATAATGGGTTATAGCTGATTGACAAAAACTGGCAAAAGGGAAAGTATCTCAGTGGTTGAAGTTCTTTAATCACAGCTTCTCCATCAGTCTGATGTAGTTGTTATTGGCAGATTGGATTTTTTTTATTTTTTGGCATGGAAAAGAAATCTGAAATGTTACCATTCCATTTGTCTCCCCCTGCTTGGTGATGCCCAGAGGCAGCAAAAGATCCACAGGGATCGGCTGATGAATGATTTCTCAGCAGCTCTCAACAACTTTCAAGCAGTCCAACGGCGTGCAGCAGAGAAGGAGAAGGAGTCAGTAGCCAGAGCAAGAGCTGGATCCCGTCTATCAGTAAGTAGGATTCAGTGGTTGTTTAACACCACTTGATGTCAGATAAAGACTTCATCCAACCACATCCATGAGAGGGCACAACAGTGAGAGAAACTTCAGATCAGTGGTAGTCATGTATTGTTGAAATGTGCTTTGCTGTCTTGACTTTGGCAATATTGTTTTTTTCCTTCTCCCACAGACTGAAGACAATTCTCGGGATGAAAAGCTTGTTTCCTTTGATAAGTAAGTGACATCATGAAATAATCATAACAATCATAAGAAATACAATTATATAACCATACATAGCCTCACATACTGTATTGATCTGATCAGTAGTGGCGGGGGTTTAATTCCGGGAAACAGGATTCCTGGGAAATCTAATCAAGGCCATTTCCTGTTTCCTGGGAAATACAGTGACAGGAAATGGGAAAAGATGTTTTATTTATTTATCTTTTTTAAACACAGAACATATCAAATATATTCAGAAAAATGTAGGCCGACACTTTACTGTCATAAAACATGCAGCAGATATGTGTGCTGTGCACTGGTAAAACACAACGCAGCCTGGTAATTAACACAAAACACTGATTAAAAAGCACATGCATGCTCCGAGTCTGACCTTGTGGGATTGTGCATATTCTAATGCACAAATGCTCAAGTAAAAATAAAGAAGTGTTCTGTTAACTTCGAGTGACCATTGATTTTACTAGCCTGCTATTTATTGCTTTGTTATTACAGTAGGCTCACACTCACAGCCTCGGCTCGCACCAGTTGAGCAGCCAAAGAATGCAGGATTGTGGATTAGTAAAGTGTCATTTGAACATATTTTCTATCAGCAATAAAGTGTAAATGTTGAAGTTAACAGCGTGCATGTATGTGTACCTGGTGCTTAGCTGAGTTGCGCACACACATCACATTCGTGAAACACTTTCCTTTATGTTTAACACCCATGTGCGAGTGTGTCTTTAACTTTAATCTCTCTAATAAGGAAAAGGTAATTATTATTGTTATTTATAAAGCCTATTAAATCTCAACAGACCTGCAACCACAGCTGTCAGATTGTCTTTAACAGATTTAACATTTATGATCTATAACATACAAAATGAACAAGACTTTATATCTGACTGCACAAAACCGGCCCGACCTGGAGAGAAAAAAGGTCAGTGTGCTTCTGTCAGAGCTGGTTGGATATATCTGTGCGTAATTTTGCACATAATGATAATGATAACTAATTATAAAATACAATACAATTTCATGGTGCTTCAATGTAAAACATAACTAGTTACATATCTGCATTGTATTTGCGGTTCATTTATTGTATTACTTTTTGCAGGCATTCATGCAAAATAAACTATTTCCACATGGAGTTGCTTTGGAGACCTCCTGTTGTCTCCATTTATTGCGTGCTCTCTCGCTTTCACTTTTCGAACCAGGAGATCTGTCTTCTCACTTTAAGTCTTAAGTTTATTCCTCCTGGTAAATCCGCCGTCACGCTGATACAGCCTGTGCTCCTGGTGCACCACCAGATGAGCATTCTGTTTTTGTTTTTGTTTTTTTTGTTTTTTTTTAAACTGGTCACCATTCACTTCCATGGTTTGGTTTGAGATTCTGCAATGCTGTTTTCTTGTAAAACTGAATTTATTCAATCTATTCAACTATCCCTTTAAAGACAAAAGGCAAAATTGTTATCCTTTTAATAAAGTTTTTCATTAAATAATGACATTAAATGCATACATAATGCACATGTAATTACATAATTGTATTTCACTTTTTTCTTTGTTTGATTTGTCTTAAGGCATTTTGTATCTTCCATACAAAACAGTTACTTAACAAATAGATTAACTCAGCAACACATTGTATGTGTGAAAATGTTTTTTAAAAAAAAGGGATTAGTAAGGATTAGAAAGAATAGAAATACTTTATTAGAATAGAATAGAAATACTTTATTAATCCCCAAGGGGAAATTCATTTGTCTGTAGTAGTCTCATCTATTAGTATAAGAATTATAGAGTCTGATGGCAGTTGGTATGAAAGATCTTCTGTATCTCTCTGTCCTACAACGAAGAGAGAGGAGCCTTCCACCACCATTATTTCTTTGGTCCATCAAGGTGTTATGCAGTGGATGATCCATGTTGTTTAGGATGGCCTCCACCGTCCTCATTGTGTCTCTCTCCACAACTTCCTCCAGAGAGTCCATCCTTACTCCGATCACAGAGCCAGCCTTTTTCACAAGCTTATCCAGCCTCCTTGCTTGCTTTTTCCCCAAACTTCCTCCCCAGCAGACTGCAGCATAAAATAAAACACTTGCCACAATAGACTGGTAAAACATCTGCAGCATCTTACTGCAGATGTTTAGAGATCTGAGCTTCCTTAGGAAAAAGAGGCGGCTCTGCCCCTTTTTGTAGAGTGCATCTAATAAAATAAGGGATTAATTGCAAAATATTCACTTTGCAGTTATATAGTACTGTTTTTGTTCCATGAATTCATACAGATTATTAAGTGCAGAAGGACGAACAATACTGAAAACAATGCACAATAAACACAATTTATCAACATAACATTTTGGAGCTGTGTTAAATATTCTTTTTATAACAGTTTTTTTTTTTTTAAAGTTATTTTTTTGGCCATTTGTGCCTTTATTGATAGTGATAGCTGAAGAGGAGACAGGAAATGGGGCAGAGAGAGAGGGTCGAGGGTCAAGTCGAACCAGCGGCCGCTGCAGAGGACTACAGCCTCCATACATGGGACGCTGTACCCACTGAGCTAAACGTCCGCCCCTCTTTTTATAACAACTAAAGTCATTCCATTCTTAATATGTTAAATATTGTACTCTTTGTGTAAAGCCAAGAGGACTGGGGTCAGATAACCACCCAGACAGAGGAAGTGGCCATCACAGAGGAGGACCTGGAGCTCATCAAGGAACGAGAAACCAACATCAGACAGCTGGAGGTTAGCCTTTGCTTGTCATTTCAAATATTAATACATACTGGGACACAGTGAAAGATTATCAGCCGCCAACCATGACTACTGGCCTATGCTAAAATCCACTATCATGTCCTGGGACTGCACGAACACTGCCACTACTGATTCAAGCTTTTTGCTTGTTTCAGTCTGACATCATGGATGTAAATCAGATCTTCAAGGACCTGGCAGTGATGATCCACGATCAGGGAGAGATGATTGGTGAGTTGCACTGGGGTTGTTATTCTCAGGACTCTGGAACAATAGTCCAAAACATACCACAAGTGGACAATGTACATAGATGGCCACAAATGTATCATAAAGTATTATGTTAAATATTACAAATACTTGCTCATTAAATGTATTTAAAGTCAAATTCAAAATACTGCTATGAGAAATTGTTAAATTAAAAGACATTTCAACTGTGAAGAAATCACTGTTTTGACATTAGCTCAAAAACATTTATGTATTGTGTTGCAGAGATGTCTACTGAAGTTAGCATATGTACCAGATAGTCCCAGCCCGTCCTACCTCATAATATCACTTCGTACCTCAAATAGTGTTGTGAGGACAGTATAGATTTGTCTACCAGTTTTATTTTCTTGTAAAGCAGTTAATAACTTTGTTTTCAAAAGTGCTATATAAATAGTTATATTATTATTATCATTATTATTATTATTATTATTATTATTATTATCATTATCATTATCATTATTATTGTTATTTTTATTATTATTATTATTAGTAGTAGTAGTAGTAGTAGTAGTAGTAGTAGTACTCAATAATAATTCAATATTATTATTATTATGCACTGTCATTAACTTCTGGCTTGGCCAACAAATTAAAATTTCAGATTGGATATACGCTGGAGATCAATTGAAGATAAATTGAAGAACAATTTATGAACACTTGATTTTTTTTCAGAAATATTGTCATGTTCATTGTTCAACATTTGAAGGAATTTTTTTTGTGGCCATACTATGCTACTAGAATAGTGTTTTACAAAATAACCAAGGCACCTCAACAAAACCCCTTTATTTTGCAGAAAACATAATGATCAAAATTAGAGAACAGCAATGACTGTAGCACGGAGAAAGATTACAACTAAATTATCTGAAGGTTACAACAGTCAACAATTAGTAGGAAGTGTACAAGGCCATTGCTTTGAATGACTTCAGCACATCTGCGGCCACATCTGCGGCCACACACTAGTCTCTCACACTGCTCCGGTGTGATTTTGGTCCACCCTTCTCCCAGTCTCTTCCACAGTTCGGTGACTGTAGTGGGTTTCTTGGCCATAACTTTGTCGCCAAGGATTTTCTATTGGGTTTAGATCAGGACTCTGGGCTGGCCATTTCATTATTTCAGTGTTTTCAGTTTCAAGGAACTGCTTTACCCGTTGTGCTGAGAAAACATTCCCCAAACCATGACACTTCCTCCTCCACCTTTCACTGACTTCTTTTCACACTTTGGGTTCAGTCTTTCCCCAGTCTGACGACAAACATACTGTTTCCCATTGGACCCAAATAAATTAAACTAGCTTTCATCACTAAAGTGAACTTTAGACCAGTTCTCCTCTGTCCACACAACATGCTCCTCCTTTGGTGGAGGGGGGATTATGGTGTGGGGTTGTTTTTCAGGGGTTGGGCTTAGCCCCTTAGTTCCAGTGAAAGGAACTCTTAATGCTTCAGCATACCAAGAC
>JAJHUR010117297.1:511-19507 GCA_027495735.1 Lutjanus campechanus | reverse complement strand
GGAAATTGTGATATATTTTTGTAGTTTAGCTCACGGGAGACACCAAATTTCTCTTTTGTCCTTGTGATGAAAATGTTTGGCAGCCTCTGCTTAGACGTATAGAACCACAGTCTGATCCGACTGGAGACCTGTAACATATGACTCATAAATCACTTCCTGTTGGGCCCAAGTGTTTTTACTGCACAACAATCCTCTGACTAATAGCTGACCCGCTCTCACTCTGGAGTCTCTGTGGTCTGACTGACCCCCGTCCTCTGTGCTCTCACCCTCCATGGAGGGACGAAGTCTATTTCCTCCTCTGGGATCAATAAAGTGCGGTAGAAGAAAACACTATGAAGACCACAGTTTTCCACTGTGACCTGCTGCATTTGTCAAAGGTTAACTATGTTTCGGCCTTGAGATGAAATTTTTATGTTTAAGTCTGAGTAAAATAAAGACACAAAAACTACTTGGTTTGTTTTAGGCAACAAAACTATTCTGCAAGGTTTAGAAAAGAATGTGGTTTAAATTGAAATAAGTAACTTTAGGTGGTGTAATGTAATGTAATATAAGGCAACACAACCCAACACAATGCAACACAACACAATACAACCCCAACATAACCCAATTCAACCCAGTGCAACCCAACACTACCCAACGCAAAACAACCCAACAACCTAACTCAAAGCAACCTAACCCAAAACAACGCAACGCAGTGCAAAGCAAAGCAACGCAACGCTATGTAACGCAGTACAATGCAATGCAGTACAGTGCAGCACAGTGCAACGCAGTACAGCGAAACGCAACCCAGCAAACGCAACCCAGCGAACGCAACCCAGCGAACGCAACACTACGCAGCACAGCACAACACAGCGCAGTGCAACACAAGTCAGTATAGCCAAACAATGCAACCCAATGCAACACAACACAACTCAATGCAACACAAGCCAATGGAAATCCAACACAACCCAACACTTTGAAATCACACCAAAACATAATTTCAGAGGGACGCCTCTAAAAATGATGCTCGAGGGGTACCTACAGCATCATAGTTTGAGCCATAAAGAGCACCGATCAAGCTGTTGCATCTGATGTGTTGTGAAAATGGCCTGTCCATGATGAACAACGTCGTCACAAATATCTGTCCTCTACCATCAAAGTGTCTCCCTTTCCATGAGTGATCGCTCATTGGTTTGCACTATGGATGCTTTATGGTTTAATGTCCCACCCCAAAAACTTCCTTTTCAAAGAAGTAATTCTACAGTTACACAATACATTTTTGTACATGTGATCAAGATTACCAGCTTAAGTGAAGTAGAAAATGCGTTAGGAACTGACAAATCCATGTTCCAGTATCAGATGTAGAATGCAGTTTGATTCTATTTCACAAGCATGCCAGACAAAATATCTCAGGGGCATAAATAAATAAAAAATACTGTTGTTGCAATTTGGTACAACAATGCACTGATTTTTATCTTGACAGGCCAGACACAATAATAAGTTTGCCCAAAAAAATGGGTTCCAGATGTTCTTTTTTTTCCCAAGGTACCCCATCGAGGGTGAAAGCCATTTGCTGTAAACTGTGCAAAACGAGCTCTGTTGGACAAACAAAAATGTGCAGAAACCTTGCACAGATGACTCCTTTCCTGCTATAATTAGCCTTCATGTGTTCACCCACTTTCACCGCGTCAGCTGGTTCAGCCATTCCAGACAATTGCAGGCCTCTGCTGCCACAGCTTGAGCAGTCCCTCTGTCCAAAACATTAACATGTTAAAGCCATCCTTTCTCTCCACTGTAACGCTGCCAATTCTGCTTTGTGCATCACGGAGCCAAATCAGGATTCCTGCCAATCAAAAATGTTTTGTTTTTTTAAAAACGTGATTTTTTTGGAATCCACTGCAATAATTATTTGCAAGAAATAATTAAGGAAATTATCCCCAAAACTTTATCGTGTCCAATATTACATTTGGCTGATGTAATGTCTCTTGGAAGTTATAATGATGGCTGGTTTGATTCCTTTATTGACAACTATCGGTTTGATCTGCTGATCAGTGATTAGCAAAGTTGATATGGGTTTTGATTATTGCTTTATTTTTTTTAAATGTCAAACTGATTGGTAGATTTCATGTGAAATTGTGTAGAGTTTATTGCCAGACAGATGATGAAGTAAAAGTTTATTATGCTATACTTCTGAATGCAACCATTTCTTCTTTATATGGAAACATCCATGTAGGACAACACACCAGTTGCACCAGTTTTTTTTTTTTTTTGGCCCACACTTTGGACATACTTTATTTGTGTGCATTGTTTGTATGTATTATTTTTCCTTTGCACATTTTTTTTCTTTTCTAGTTTCTTTCTATTGTTTTCTATGGAGCCTCTGAAGTCCTCAAAGATGATTTATTTATTATAAATGATCTCATGTGTGCACAAAATATAAATCTGATCATTTGTGTGCAAAGGATGGTTTTAATTTAAAGCTTTTTCAAGACTTCGGGGGCTCTGTAACTTTATAAAATAATGCACATGCAATAGTAATAATACTGCAGAGGCAAAAAAAAAAAAGATTTAAAAATATATAACACTTAGCCTCTATTTAGGTGTCTGAACTCGTGTTTGTGAGACAAACGTCAGTGTAAACCAGCCAGACAGACAGTGGACAACATCCGTTCTCCATTCAGTTCAGTTCTCCAATGTTTCTTCCCAGGTTTCATCAGTGATTTTTGCTGCCATATCACAAAACCATTGATTACGCACTAATTTGCAATACATTATATATGTTACTTTGCTGTAACCATGTTTGCAATTAATGATGACTTTCTAACATTGCATAATACGAGAAATGCGTTAATGACAGGTCACATTGTGCATCTTCAGGATTTTTTCTCCTCCCCTGCGCGTCACAGCTGCATACATACCTGCCAACCCTTCCAGTTTTCCCAGGAGTCCCTTGTTGTTCATTGACCTCTGCGCTATTTCTTCCCAGAGTCACAATTTTCTCTCTCATGATTTATGATGAATCTTCTCACCTTTTTTCCTTTTCATTGTCACAACCCGTTTCTGACTGACACTGTACAACATGTACAAGCCCTTTAACTCTTTCCACCTGTACAGCAATAAAGTTACGCCAAACCGGACTTCCTGTAAAGAAGAATTCCTGCTTCTTAAGGAAGATTTCAAGGGAAAGGGGCATGCAATTTATAAATTCTGGCTCATGTTTCATTAATTAAAAGTAAAAGTATTTAACAAAAAATTATATCATTTCTGTGCACTTATTTTTATTATAATCAATAATTATTTATTATTTTCATTCTTTAAAAGTTACCAGAATGCTGGAAATAAAGTTTTTAAAATTCTAAATTTTGTAATTCTT
Organism: Lutjanus campechanus; assembly: GCA_027495735.1. Classification (NCBI taxonomy): domain Eukaryota; kingdom Metazoa; phylum Chordata; class Actinopteri; order Lutjaniformes; family Lutjanidae; genus Lutjanus; species Lutjanus campechanus. The sequence goes on along the minus strand of JAJHUR010117297.1, from coordinate 16,155 downwards.
CCTATTTTTGAGTTCTCAAAGTTGGCAAATATGGTTTTACAATGACTCACATTAGTTCATGGGCCCCATACAGCCCGATTTGATCTCCAGCGACCTGAACCTGTAAAACCATGGCATAATGAAGAACAATACCTCCAAATATTCACTCTTCTTTAGTGTAAAGAAGTAAAGATGATGATGAACAGCCTAAAGAAAAATAAAAGCAATTTCACAGTAAATTTCAAGTAATTTTCAAGTTCGCAAAGTCATCCAGTGGGATGGATCGGACCCTTCGGTGGGCCAGTTTTGGCGTGCAGGCTTTATGTTTGGTACCCCTGCTCTGCATTAACAGTACATATTTCTGCAGTCACTGATTCTAATTTCCTGTTCATTTATTGTCCTCCAAAAATGATGTAATTCTAATTTAATATTTTGAAACAGCTCTCAAGAAGTATCGCGCTCATTAAATCTACATTCACTGAGTTCAACTGTCAGGGCCTTCTTAAGAGCCTTATCATCTGAAATGGAATTCTTCCGTGGGAAAGGAGACTGAGTAGCGTGTAGCATGAAGCAGACAGCGGAGCTGTGCTTTCCAGCCTTTGATAATGAAGTCCAAGACACTTTCAATGGATAGCTAACCTTTCTCCTGCTGTTCCTCGGCTATTAATAGTGCTATTCTTCCGGAAGAAAAGACAGGCAGGGCAAGCAAGCCTTACAATACCTCCCTGCAGAGGATACAAAGTGCCTTTTAATCCTTCGATTAACCGCAGGAACAATGAGCCGAGTCTTTATTATGATGTGTAATACAAAAACTTAATGGGAAATCACTAATAATTAATGGCTTTGACAAAGGCTTTTGCTTTGGTTATGTAATAATTAGAGGTTTAATGTTAAGTTTGCATTCACATTTTTATCAGCTTAACTGTAATTGTTGTTATTTAAATAGTACATATTACGGCTTCGTCATGTTACAGCTGCGCCACATCTGCCGGAGCACTGGCCACCCCTGAAATCTGACTGGCCAACCCCGATATTCTCAAATATGATTGGTTCTCTGTCTAGAGAGTAGCAGGACCTCAGTTTGAACGGACTTTGACTATTTCCAAATATGCATTTTCTTTTGTATGTAGCCTACTTTAATTTTTTTTATATGGTTAATGTAATTAGATTTTTAAAAATCATAAAATGATCGAAAAATTATTATTTTTCATAATGTAGTGCGGGGGATGAATTTAGGAGTCTCACAACCTGAGAAAAGAGGTACAATAGAGGCATTATTTCTTTTTGGCAGCTAAAAGAATAAGTATGGAAGCTTTTTATTATATTTGTACAGTGCCACACTATTGTGATCAGTAGGATTTGAATAAAACAAATGTTATCACAAGAATGTAAGAAACTGTAAGATACTAAGAAATTATATATTAATGTGCATAAATGTGTGTGCACCTGTGTAAATGTGCGTGCACATGTATGTACTTCATGCCACCCCTGCATGACGAAAAAGTCTGGAAACCCCTCCTTCCAAGTCAGTTTTTTGCAAGTAACAAGCAAGTCTCAGGTCTTTGCACTCAAGTCCCAAGTCCTACGTTTTGAGTTTCGAGTCCAGTACAAGTCATAATGTAACAATGAGTTTCAAGCCTTGTTGATTTACAAAACTTCTTTGCTGTTAAGCTAACATTAGCTAAGCATTATCCTGCTAACTATGTTAATATTAGCTTTGAGTCATTGTTCTTTGTACAACCTGGAATGTTGAACTAAGCAGGAAATCGCTGCATCTGTCTGTAATCTTCAAGCCACATGTTTTGCACACTGCAATTAATTTTTTTTTTCCTGACCACTTCATAGTTTTTGCATGTGAACAAAATTATCTTTGATATCTTTTTTTTTTTTCCAATTGGAGCTCAGCGACTTAATATAACATTAGCTTTCCGTGGGTGCGTCAACTTTCTTGGAATGAATAACATCAACATTAGATGATTCAGGAAATGATGGGAGATGAATTGATTTGTGGATTTGCACTTCTTAAATAATGTAGTTTTTAATATTTGGACATCATGTATTTTCAAATCAAAAGGCTCAAGTCCAAGTGAAGTTCAAGTCGAGTTGTGAGCCTTTTTTGATTTAAGTTTGCTATAACAAATAACAAAACATTGGTTGACAAAAACTAGCAGAAAAATTGATACCCAACCATAACAGAAACTAATACACTCTATTGGTTGAGAAGGAGCGCCCTGAACCCTGGGCCAATCATGAACTCAGTTCACAGCAATGATCACATTTTTCTACAGCCATTATTACACCACACTTTATGACAGAGTGATATACCAGGAATGCTCTTGAGGGGCTGTGTTTTATTTGTCTTTCAGTGATTAAAATCATGCATTTTGGCAACAGTGAATTATTTTCCCCCCACCTCAGGAAAGTATTAGAGATTCGTCAGACTGATAAAATTCAGGGTGAGTTAAATCAAAAATCACATATAACCAACAACTGATTAAGAAAGGTTGCATAGTCTCTTGTTTAACAGTTTCCAGATGTTGCTCCCCACAGTTATCGGTAAAACAAAACACCTTCCCATAAAACGTTTATCTGAATTGTGTACAATTATGAGGTAAGCAAATGCCAAAAAGCTCTCCTTGTAATTTGTCATCATTTTAAAGGGCAAGGCTTTTGTATTTAAAGCCAAGAACTTGAAGCATTATGGCAAAGTGTTTGTAGAGCATGAATGTCAAACAGGAAAATACACACTGCGGTAGGTATTTGGAAATAGTTTATGTAGCATAATTATGTTTACGCTACATTAGTAAATCTTCCAGACATTATGACTCATCTTTTACCTTTTAAGATTCATCAGTGTTAGTAAAGCCCACATGATAAAACATTTTCTCCGCAATAAAACATGTCTACAGCCATGCTCGAGGCTTCTGTGTGGTCGGTCACCATGTTGCACCACCATGTTTCCACAGTAGCCCAGGGCAGACGAACCAAACATTTTAGATACGGCCTTTCACGTTTTTCAACATTTTTCCCAGCCACCGTAGTTTCTTCCACAGACTTTGAAGTTTCACAAAGATAGACTTGGACTATGGCTTAGGTATAACATAGATTTGTCTAAATTCATCCATTTCACCAAGCAGTTTAGCGTCAATTTTAAATTTTAAATAGGACTACGGCGCACTCCGAGTGATCGCATCCAACCACTCAGTTTCCACTCCTTTTACCACAGCAGAAAATATGTGTCCTTTGGAGGAATTCAACAGTTACAAGGACATTTTGCTTGGAAAATTTAGTGAAGAGTGCAACAGTACAAAAAACTGTCAGTGACAGTAAACAATGTTAATCCCACCACAAAGAAGAACATCAAAAATGTTCCCAAAAAAAGATACAAGTTTTCCTCTTTTTTGTTGTTGGGTGCTACTGATCAGTTGGTAACACTGATTGTTACCATGGTAACATGGATCTTAAGCCTGAGTCAGCCTGGGGGTGAGGTGTCTGATCATTTTGACTTACAGTTAGTTAGTCTTTATTCTTGCAATAGACTCATTTATGAGCAAAATCAAGGTTATTCTAACACTACAGCCTGATCTAAAATATCTTTGTGAAACCAGTTCAAGGTGCGATCTGTAAACTCACTGCTAGATGACACCAAACCATACACACTAGTCCTATAGGGTTGAATTCAGACATATCAAGAGCACTGTCCATTCAATATCCTCTGTTATAAAAGTGGTGTAACTTGTTTAAGGAATAGGGCAGTGCGTAAGGTGTGTGCTGAGCGAGTGTTTGGTTGAGCGATTGAGAGAGAGTGGCAGAGTGATGGTGAATGCAGCGGAGCGGCGGAAAAGCTGAGTAGTGAAGCTGTCAATCTGGCAGTAAATGTACAGTGTAGGTTTGAGTTTGTCAGTGAATGATGTGAACATCAGTGCTGCAGCTTCTCAAGAGTCAAGTAAAGCTCCCGTGTGTGTCCTGTTTCCCAACTGCTGGAAAAGTGTTAAAGATGATGTCAGGCAATTTCACACAGTGTCACTTTGATGACCAGCTCAGAATCCTGTCAATATTCTAAGAGGGACTATCTGCAGTGGAAAAAAGAGTACAGAGAAGTGCCTGGAACCAAAAACAAGAGTCAAGTTGAGCCATATTATGCAGTGGAAACAAGGCATTTGGTCCTTAGCAGTTGTGGTGAAGTAAATGTAAAACCTATGGCAATGACAATGTTAACGTGCTAATTATTAGCACCTTTAATATTATGCTCACCATCTTGAGAGCTATAGCGTGTTAGCATGCTAACATATGTTGACACACAAAGTACAGCTGAGGCTGCCAAGTTAAAGTTTTGACTTGCTGGTCTAACAGAGTTAGAAATACTCTCTAGTGTGAATTCCTACAAAATGATTTATATTTATGTTTAGTTATTATATAATATAGTTTCCTCACACACCCCTCATGTACTGTACGTGCCTCAGCAAAGAAAAATACTGTCAAGCTGGAAATCTGAATTTTTTACAATTCATCTTCTGAGGGCAATGAATGACTGTGCAAAATTTCATGACAATCCATGTGATAGTTATTGACACATTTCACTCCAAACCAAAAATGTCATCCTGATGGTGGTGCTCAAGGAATAGTCAGAGATCACAAAGTCCAGCGTAAGATTCATGCGATCCATCAAATCGAATATCTGTGGAGATATTTCCTGCACAAAAGTGGTGACTGACAGACCAACCAGTATCATCTGAGTTCCCAAGATGAATAAAAAATCTGTTCTTCTCTGTTAGGGAAACCCATTATGAAAATTGGTTATTTAATATCCATCAAAATTAAAGGATTTACTTTGCAAAAACTGTTCTCATGTTGACCAACTGGGCATCAAATAGGCGATTATAGTTTACAAAGTACCGCAGTTTTCCAAACTGTGGCCCATGAATCTTTTTGGCAGAGTAGGCATTACATTTTTCACATGCTGGATATCTGCCCATGTCTTCAGCCTAATTGTTTTTCCAACCAGAAGCTTGTTCCCAAATACCAAAAAGGTGCAGACATTCCCAGAAACACATCCTCTTTTCTGCTGACTCATAGCTCTCACTCTGTATTTTGTGAGGAATGTTCTGCTGAACCACTCTGACAGACCCACAACAATCACGCACCAGAAACGTTTTTTATTGCTTTTAAACGGTAATTCCTGGCAGAAAAGTTTCTGCAAAATCCACAGGTCACAGCTGGACCACACATACATGCATGACTACTGAATTACTTTACAGTGAGAACACACAAACAAGTCATCATTCTGCACCAAGAGCGCCTTACTGCACCTTAAGGGTTAAATAAGGTTTACTTTGGTATTTTTGAACCTGGACCCTGTTTTCCCACATCTTTGTGTCTAAGTGACTAATGGGAACAACAGCTTTTGAAACTGATACAGTACTGAGTTAGACTGATGGAGCTGGCAGCCCCACAACAGGCTGCAATGTAATCTATTGGGGCAACTGCACACTGTCAAAGTGAGTCCACTAAAGGTACCTTTGTGTCACTGACAGGCTCAGATTGTTATTTGTTAGTTTCTGACAACATTATCAAAGAATTGCTACAGAGATAGACTTTTTTGTTAAGCAGTAAGATCTTTTTCGTTCAACTACAAACAACTGTTTTATCTCTCCTGTTAATATAAAGGCACCAGATTCCATTCAAAGTAAGTAATTTTAGCATTGTAAAACACACTTCATTCAAACAGACAGAAACAAATTGAAATTCGCAACAATCTCAGTTTATTTTGACACTGTTCCAGCAATCACCAACTCTGGTTTGGTTGAAATAAACCTTTAATTCATCAAGTTAGATGTGAAAATATTCTTGCTCCACACACTCTTTTCCCCTGCTGGTTCACTGAAGCCCGACCTCCCTCTCGCTCATCTCCTGATGTTTTCACGTCTAACTGTGAATTAAGAGTTCATCTCAACCAAACCAGAGCTGTTGATTGTTGGAACAGTGGGAAGACAAATCACGATGGTTTTATTTAGTTATTGTCAAGTTCGAATGAAGTTTGTTTTACAATGATAAAATTACTGCTTTTGTAAATGGAGTCTGGTGGCTTTGATAACACAGTTTCTGGCTGTTTCTGGTTAAACAAAAAGGATTTCTGTCTTTAACAAAAAGGTCCTTCTGTTCTAATCCTTTCCATGTTTTTGTCAAACATTCTTTATAAAGAAGTCAGTGGCAAAAACATGCACTTTTAGTGAGTATACTTTGATGGTGCACAGTTGCCAGGATGGATTAGTTGGCAGCTTAGTTTCTTAGTTACAGAAACAATAATTTTGTCATCATAAAACACAATGTATTCAAATTTCACAGAAACAAAATAAAACTCACCAAAAATGTCTTGGTTCATCTTTCAGCTGTTCCAACAATCACCAACTCTGGCTTGGTTGAAATGAACCTTTAATTCGCTGAGTCAGATGTGAAAATATTCTGGCATGAATGCTATTTCCCCCCCGGTGCATCACTGACCAACTTCCTATTGCTCCTATACCAGTATTTTCACACCTAACTTTAAATCAACCAAATCAGAGTTTGTGATTGTGAGTATAGTGGTCTTGTCTTAATTTAGCTTTTGTCGAGTAACAAAGTCTGTTTTTTAAAATCATTAGTTTCTGTTAATGGACTCTAATCTTACTCTTTAACAAAACGGTCTCTCTCTCTCTCTCTCTCTCTCTCTCTCTCTCTCTCTCTCTCTCTCTCTCTCTGTAGCAATCATTTCCATCATGTTGACAGACACAATAATGATCAGAGCCTGTCAGTGGCAAAACAAGCACTGGACCTACTGTGAGGGGTACAATTGTGGCTGACAGCTGCAGCAGTCTTGCTCAATACTGGACCAATTTCAAAAATTGCTGTCCCCATTAGTCATTTAGACACAAACATGTGAAAAGAGGGTCCTGGTTGAAAAAAAACCCCTCTTCAATCTAACCTCCCTGGTTACACAAAGACCTCATAAAGACATTACTAATTCTGAATATTACTGATCAAGACCACAACTGGACCTCATGTCACAACAGAATGGTAGAAACACGGACAAAAAAAGATTAATTTTCACCAAATTTCATTGAAATCAGATGCTTTGGTAAAGATCAAAATACAACATGAGCAAACTCTATTTGCTACAAAGAATTGCACACAGAGAGATCTGTGTTCAAATCTGTGGATCTTCATCATTAGCTGCACTTGGCAAGGCAGGAGGCAGAGCAGCTATAATGAGCCAAATCATCAGTAATCGATGTTTATTGAACATCAGGAAGCTTGATTCTTATCCTGATTGATTGAAAGGCCATTTCCTATTAATTCCTGCCTCTGCTAGTTGGAGGCAGATGTGCAGGACACATCTGCAGAGCTTAGGAAATCACTTAGCCTAATGCTCTGGCATTATTACGATGCACCCCTCAGTTCTCTTGGAAGATGAGCTGTACGGTTGGAAATACTCTCCCAAGAGCCTTTGTTCTGCAGGCAAGAGGCCACCAGCACACGTAAGACAGTAGTCATTTACCAGTATGCAGGATCTGATGTAAGAAATTTGTATGTGGAAATCTGTCTGTGATTTTAGAAGAAATTGGGGGCTGCTGGAAGAAGACAGTCATAGGGTTATCAAGGTGACTCCTCCTATCACAGATGTTTTTGTTGAACCAGAGCTAGAATAATTCCAATGAGCGAACCCTGCTTTTGTGGATTTTGAAATGTCCCCACTAGTTTCGTAATTCGTAGGACATGCTTTTGCAATGTTTCATATCCACTCTGCCTCTTCTCTCACTTATTTAGTGTTTAGTTTTGAGTCTGAGGGTGCATTCACACCTAAATGATTTGGTTCACTTAAAACGGAACCAGGTGTGTTTGCCACGTTAATGCGATTCGTTCAGGCTTGATTGAAAGCTGGCAGTGGAACCCAACAAACAACTGGCCCAAGACAGCTTGAAAAGATGGATCTTGGTCAGCTTCTATGCAAACTCTGGTGCGGTTCGTTTGAGGTATAAAAGCAATAAATCTGTTCAGGAAACGACAGTATAACTGACTTGTATGAACCGGGCCGGAACTAAAATGTAACAATATATAATTTTGTCCTTCAGTCTGGATGAAATTAACCAAACTACAGGTGTGAATACACCCTTAAAGAAGTAGTTCGACATTTTGAGAAATACTTTCTTGCTGAGAGTTCGATTAGAAGATGAATACCACTCTCATGTCTGTGCTTTAAGCGGATTGGCCAAGCTTAGCATACACACTGGAGCCAAAGGGAAACAGCTGGCCTGGCTTGGTCCAAAATTCAACAATAAACCTACCAGCACCTCCAAAGCTCCCTAGTTAACATGCTTTTTCTTGTTTATTGAATCCATACATGGAAAAGTAACAATGACCATTTGTGATGTCATGTGCTGCAACTGTTGATGAACACTAGGTTTTCTATCCTCCCTTCACTAATGAAGAGATGTGAAAGCAGATCTCTAACTGCTTGATTCCGCCAGGCACAACTCTTTAACATTGCATTTGCAGTGCTGGTTCAATACATCCTCCACATGGCTTCATGCCACATCAGGAGCATTTCAGAAGTGGACAGTTTGTCCGCCCGATTTTGTTGACTTGCTCAGATGTTTAGATCTCTGGTGGAATCAGCCAGTATCCCTCAACATCTCCGCATCAGTCATAACAGCTTAGAAAGACAGAGGCACCAAACACTCACAAGACATAAGGCAGAATTCGATGAATTTATTTCTCAGATCTGCAATAATTTAAATATAGATACATAGATTTTTGGATTATGTTACAACTCAGTGTGAGGCGGAAAAGGATGTGACGGTGGTCTGCTGTTTGGTGGTGGTGCGCTGTTTCAGAGCCTTCACGAGCAGAGCAAACTGTCCTAGACTTCCCAGCATGGCCGGTACACCCGTCCCACCATGCACCTCATCGTGTCCCTCCTCAGGATGGGGATGCTCAGGTCCTGGCCGGCGTCTCTGTGCTCCATGACCTGGCTGATGTCATCAGCTCTCCGTTTGTAGAGGGACAGTCCACTGTGCAGCGCCCGCAAGTCCCTCCACAGGCTCGGATCAGCGACGACGATCACCCTCTGCCCCCTGGTTTTGCCCACAGTGGCCAGATCTGCCTCGGCGAGACTGTTTTCCGTCATCTCATCGTTCAGCAGCGAAGTGAAAGTATCCTGCTCCAAGGAGTCTTCGGTCTTGCCCATGGGTAATGCCACTGACAGCGTGTAGCACTCGAACAAGAGCGCTGCGGCGAAGATGACGGGCATGAGTGACTGCCTCATGGTGAAGATCTTCCAGGAGCTGCAAAGCGTTGGCTTCGTGGATGAGTTTCTTTCCAGAGCTTGCCTCGTTGTTCTGACTCCGAGATTGTACCATCTGCTTTTATATCATTTTGAGGTGGACTGGCCACGTTGGATCATTGTTCATCATCGCATCTCCTGTTGTGTCCAGGAAATTAGCTAAAAGCATTAAAGGGCAGTTGGGTAGAACTCTTGTGGTGTTCAAGAGTGTTGTTTGGCCAGAAAGTTAATTAAAATCTTCTGCAATGTGGTGGCTCTTGACGATTAAACAGTGGGAAATCTTTGAGCAGGTGACACCAAGACAAGCATTAATCCAAAATTACTGCCCTTTAAAACAACAAGGGTGGATTACCCACCTGTGAAGCTTGTTGTGCTCTCAGATACGCTGTGATAAGAGCTGTCCTCTCATGGCATTGTTGCAAAGATGTCCAATAAGGGATTGAACCTTGGATTAGTGCACAACAAAGCAAACAAGTGATTCCTGACGTGGTTGTGTTTGTGGCAGCAGCTTCTTGTTGACGTGTCAAAGATAAAGGGAAGTTAGGAAATGTGCCTTTGAGGAGAATATACAGTAGATCTGCTCCCAAAATGAGCATTATAGACTTCAGCTTGCTACTACTCTACTACTTTCTACTACTACTACTACTACTACTACTACTACTACAAGCGCTACTCAATGGATAAGACAGATGTTATCAAGCCTTCCATTAGAAAGGATAACTTACACAAGATGAAACTGTGGACGATGCAATTTCTGACCTCCAGACTTTTATTTTTTAGGCGCAACTTTTTAGGTCACTGTCAATCGGTTGGTCCCCAAAATTTCCTCATCCTCTGGTTGGCCTCAGTTTTCGCCCTAGGAGGCTGAAATTTAACCTGACACACTGACACTGAGGTTGTCCGTAGAAACTGTTTGGAAAAGGGTGGGTACTTTCAGAAAACACCAAGCAGGTGATTGGATGAACCATCTGTTTATCACATCTAACAAGGACAAACTTCAACCAATCAGATCAACCAACCATATGATGTAGTAAGAGAACACCAAGGAGGAAACACAACAACAAGCTGCAGTGTATTTAGCATTCCGGTAGACAATTCTTGTCATTTTTGTAAAGAAAATGGGTGCAAAAAAGCCACTTCTCAGGTTATCGCTTCCGGGAACGCTTCTCACTGTCGTCATACCTAAAACCACGCCCGTAGCTGCCAGTAGACCCACCTAGGATGCTGATTGGCTGCACCACTTTTGGTGTGCACAAACATATAACTTGTGAGTGAGTGAAGAGGTGTGTTTGTGTCCTTTCCAGTTGGCTAAAAGGGGGTTTGATAATGGGAGTGGCCTAGTTCAAAAATGCACATAACTTACAAAGGTTAGTAGTGAGCCAAAGGACAGCTGATCAACTTTTCATGCCAATTAAAAAGGAGGCATGGCAGTGGGAGTGGCCCATAACAAAAAGGCGCGTAATTTTTAAATGTATTGACGTATCATGGCCAAACAAATATGTCATGGACTTTTGTGGGAGGCATCATTGTTCTAAGCTGAGAGTGCCAGTTTCAGTGGTGCTAGATAGTCCCGTCCCCTATGCATTAGCCATGTCCTTTTCATAATTCATTCCCTCTTTATTTGAGGCTTTTGCAGAAGGGATCATTGGACTAAGTTCATTTTTCCTTAGTAATGGTTAGCCTTGCCTCCTACACTTTAGCCACTCCCCCTTTCATAACCCTTTGAACCATTTGACATTTGTAGGAGGCATCAGCAGACTAAGCAGTGTTATTTTCTTATTGATGATGGTTAGCCTATACTTTAGTCATGTCCTGTTTCATAACTCAAAAAAAAAGGAAAAAATTGCTCCTGAGTGAGTCCCTGAGTTGGAAGCTGATGTGATCTCTTGTCGGACTGCAGTATAATTACAATCCTACCTTATTAGTGTCGCCAGATGGGTGCTGCAGGAGCTTGGCACACCTGTGCTTGCATAAGATCCATATGAAATTAGTAATGTAATTTATGCAGGCAACATTTGAGTCAGATCAAACGTGTTGACAAATTAACTTAAATAAAAAGTTTTTACTGTGATTCAGATAATTTCATGTCATCGGCTGTTCCAGAAAAGTTTGAATAAAGCTGTTATAACCTTTCCAACAAAGATCTATGGGGCAGAATAACAAGCTTCTGAGCACTAAAAACACTTAACACTATTGAACATGGTGCTTTAACAGAGAATGGATGTAAGATTTTAGAGACATGATTTGCAGCACATTATAAAATTTTGATGGCGAGACGTATAATTTGATGTCATTAAATTGTTAAGGTTATTTTGAGTCTTGGTAATGTGCAGCTGGGCAGTTCAGATGGGAAGTGCTGTGGACCATTCCTTATTGAAAACCATGTCTGTGGTTTCTAAAAAGTCTGGTATTCGAGAATCATCTACACCCTGTTTTTATTGCCGTCTGAAAGGCCTTGTGTGGTTTTCTGGAGACAGACGGTTTTGTTTAAATCTTATCTTTCATTCCTAGATGTCAGGTACTGTATGTATCGTTGATGGGACGGGTGGAGCGCTTCTTATACGGGAGGTGTTAATAGCTGTCTTTGGATGAAAACCATATGGATCTGTAAAACACAAGTGTTTTAGGAATGAAGACAATAATATTTGTTTTAACCCTTAAAGATAATACATTTTTGCATGGCAAGTCCACATGGTAAGTCTGCCAGTAACGGGACTGATGAAAAACATAAAATAATCACTCAGCTAAAACATGCTCATAATAGTTTCTCATTTAGTTGCTTTCATATAAACTACATACAGGTTTTTCCATTTACAGTGTGAAAGAACAGTAATTATTTAAAGTTTAGGAAACTGAAACTAGTTGGCTGAGATCAGGGATCATGGATTAGGGTTAATGAAGGCAAATAAATTATTGTTGACATGTGGTTCAGGGGTTACTCTATATTTTTCAGACCCAATTTTCCCACGTTATTTGTATGTAAATGACTAAAGGGAACAATGAAATTCAAACTGTACAACATTATGGAAAGGATTGCCCCAGAGATAGAACTTTTTGAAAGATTTTTGTTTAACCAGAAACAGCTGTTTTATTGCACTCACCAAATTCACCAGACTCCCGTTACAAAAACAGCAATTTTATCATCTGCATCTTCATTAAAACTAGACAGAAACAAAATAAAACTCATCAGAAACATTTCCACTGCTCCAACAATCACCAGCTCTGGTTTGGTTGTAATAAACCCTTTATTCACCGAGGCAGATGCGAAAATATCGGGAGAGGAGCGAGAGGGAAGTTGGACAACAGAGAAGCAGCGGGTATAACACATATTTTCACATCTACATCTGTAATTAAAGGGTTTATTTCAACTGAATAACCACAGGTGGTGATTACTGAAACAGTGGAAAGTGGACAAGCTAAGACAGTTTTGGTGAGTTTTATTTTGTTTCTGTTGAGTCTGAATGAAGTATGCTTTACAATGATTATTGTTTTTGTAAAGGGAGTTTGATGGTTTCTGGGTGAACAAAATGTGCCGTACTCTTAAACAAAAAGGTCCAGCCTCGCAGGAATTCTAACGACCGCAGCGTAGAGGCTTACTTTTTTTTTTCGTAATTCCATGGGACATAGGATTCATGTTGGATTCCCACGTGATGGGAGTCAATTTCACAGGGACAGGGAAAATAAATCAACGGTGTGGGTGGGAGCGTGAATCATAATAATCAGTCAGTTTTTATGTATGTAAAAACATGTGTAATGACAAGTGTGGACCGTGGATTGACAGGAGCTGGGTGGACAGGAGTCATTCTTCAGGATTTTTTTTTCCTATTCTGTCATGGGATTGGGATGGGACAAGAGTATTTTTCGGGGGAGTGGGACAGGAAAGGAGTGAAAATCCACCGCAGTGTCACCCTGTGCTGCAGTGCTCTACCTCAATACCGAACCAGTTTCAAAACTTGTTGACCCCGTTAGTCACTTAGACACCAAAACAAGCTGAAAAATGGCAAATTTTCCCTTTCAGTGACTGAAATGCAAAAAGATCAGGAAAACTTTGCTAGATAAATTAAATAATAACTATATAAATAGCTATACAGACACAGAATAGGCCTAACATAAGTGGCTGAAATGGGAAAAGGCAATATATTTGCTTTACAGCGTGGTTGCAAGTCAAATGAAAAGATACAAGCAGACACATTTGTATGTACAAAATTGTACAAAAATAAGAAGATAGATAGAAAAATAATCAAGTGTTGACAGTCAGTCAGAGTCTGGACTTGGTTGATCTGTGTGCTTATTGGATTAAAACTGTCTGTCATGTGTCCATTACAAAATGCACACCACTGCATGTACTTTGATACTTTGTTCCATACATTTTAATCAAATAATCCAATTCGTGAAAAACAGAGAAGCAGTGGTAGGGAACATTTTCCATGTTTGCCCTCCGGTGTAAGGGAGCAGCCGCCAGCTGAAGGTGTTAGTGTGCCACAGACAGCGCTACACTTCGTCAAACAGAAGAGGAAGAAAAAATGGATCTGTAAAAGCAAGAGGCCAAGATGTGCTGACCAGCTGACTACACTGAGGGGCGCCAACCAAAACACGAGGCCTCTGCTCCAGTTTTGAAGGTGGGGGTGTAAAAAGACCTGACCGTGTGCTGAGGGAAGACGTACATAACACCAGCCACCTTCAGCACAGCGGCGCTTCTTTTTATTATGATCCCGAGCGGCGGGCCACACGGCGCAAGCTCAAGTGTTATTCCAGCTAGGTAAATACAGGACACAGATCTAACAGCGGTGAATGTATTAACAGGCACAAATTGAATTATGTCGTTGTAATTCCAACACGCTGCGTCCTGCCAGCCAGCTCTGAGGTCTGACCGATTCAGATCTCAGTTTTCGTTCGCTCACAGGCAGGTTAAGGATGTCTGTACCGCAACATGCACGAAGGACAGGAGCAGGAAGTTCTGGTTAAAATTTACTGGATGTTCTCAAATAAACAACGAGAGAGTTCTGCTTCCAAGGCAGAGGTGGAAAATAACTTTGTAACTAGTTACTCCATTGTATCTAAATACTTAATCTGAATATTTCCATTTTGATTTGACCATTTTGACTATTTTGAGACTTCATCCTTTGTCTTTATTACATTTCAGAGGGAAAATTGTACTTTTTAGTCCACTTCAGGACTTTGTATTTTTGTACTTTGCGTTTTCTGTCAGGAAGTAATCAACAAGGAGAAGAGGCCTCTCCTCTTCTCCATTTTCACGAATGATTTGCCTTGGGTGTTAGAAGAATCAACTATGACGATGTTTGCTGACAATTGCACATTATATAAATCCTCTAATAGCCTGAGTGAGCTTAATGAAATCTTACAGAGAGAGCTTGAATGCATATCAAATTGGGTAGAAAATAACAAACTAGTTCTGAATGTAATAAAAACAAAATGTATCATTTTTGGATCGAACTTTGAATTGAAAAAAGAGCCATCCCTTTCTCTCTCAATGAAAGGTCTAACCCTCGAGCAAGTTAAAAATGTAAAATTGCTTGGTGTCACCCTGGATGAACGGCTCTCCTGGTCTTGTCACATTGACAAAATCATCACTAAAATGGGTTGTGCAATGTCAGCTATCAGGAGATGTAGGTATTTCATGACGGATCATTCAATCAATATTGTAATAAAATCACTAGTTTTGTCTCACTTGGATTATTGTTCTGTTGTATGGTCCTGTGCAACCACAAAGAATCTTCAGAAGCTGCAACTTGCACAGAACAAAGCAGCATGTTTGGCTCTTCATTGCTCACCCAGGACTCGTGTTGGTAGCATGCATGATGCTCTCGTCTGGCTTAAAGTGAAGAATAGATTAATGTGCAATCTTCTTATATTTTTTAGGAATGTTTTGTTTCAAGCTAGACCTAAAGAGTTTTATGCTAAGATTTTGTATATCAATGACAGACACACTCATACTACAAGACAAGCAACACAACGCCACATAGTAGTTCCAGCACCTAAAACCAGTGCAATCCAGAAAACAGTTTTTTACAGAGCTTCCACTCATTGGAACTCACTACCTGTTGCGCTAAAAAAAAAATCTCTAACAGAATCAATTTTTAAAAGTGTCTTAAAAAATGGGTTGCTTTGAGTGAATGAGATCAACTCTGAAATGACTGTAACAGCTCAATTTTAATGTTGTATCGTTGGCATGGCTGGCTTTAACTTTTAAACTTTTAGAGGTGGTGGGAGGGAATCGGGAGGGTGAGGTAGAGGGTAGCGGTGGGCGATGGTTGGGTGATCTTGTGTATTTTTTTGTTGTTGTATTGTATTGTATCTTGTTTTTAATTTTGTAATGTGAATATTT
>JAJHUR010117296.1:2680-13259 GCA_027495735.1 Lutjanus campechanus | reverse complement strand
CATCAGAACTGCAGAATGGCCATTCATTAATATTTTGTAATATTTATATATTTACAGTATAACAAATCGGGTGTCTTAGGCAAAATTCCCTGACAAAATGCTATATTAAGCAACTGCCAGTGCAAATCAAACATTTCCTACTAATGTAACTTCACATTAAAAGCATGTAACTGGCAAAACACGAGTTGACTTTTATTTTGAAGTCACTGGAGATGCAATGCCTTTGTCAGTAATCTTGTTACTGACGACTCTGGTTTATTAAGAATCTTTGATCTTTAAGACAAGACAGCAATCATTTTTGTCATCAGTTTGAAATGTTGCAGGGAGTAAAGGAACAGTCAGGAGCAGCCACAGTGAGCTGTTAGATGAAGAGCTGCAGGCGACGCTAACATCTCAGCCAGGTAACCAACTCCTTTCACTGTGTCCTGCTCTTCACAGTCTCGTTGCTCACAGAATGATGAAAAAGGCCAATCATTGCCTGACAATATTTTGTTTTGCTGTTCCCAGAATTCTGCGACCTGTAGTATTAAACTGCCTTTTCTGTTAGGACCAGAACTATAGGTATCAATAACCTGTTCAAGTTGATTAATATTTCCTGCCAATCAGGACTGCATTCAGCAATTACATTTCCAGAATTACAGATTTGAACATCACTCCTCAGTGAACTGCCACCTTGGTGGAGCTCTGAGAGCATTTTCTAGTTAACTGTAGATTTCCCATGTTTCTGTTGGAGTCTGTTCTCACTGATACAGGGAAATAAATATAATGTTCATTTTGTAAGAAAGTGAATATGAAACAATAATATAAAATATAATAAAATACGTTAAATGTCTGCTTAGAAAAAAATCTTTTGGTCTGATACTGACACTAGAGAAAAGGTTTCCTCACATCTTTAGGAGATGTCCTCTGGGGACCATTAAAGGGATAGTTCATCCAAATCTGAAAATTCAGTCATTCCATCTAACAATGGAAGTGAATGGTGACCAGTTTCCAAACAGAAAAAAACAACCACCAAAAAAACATAAAATGCCTCCATACTGCTCGTCTGGTGTAATTCAAGTCTCTTAAAGCCCCAACATGCTGTTCACTTGCACACACACATCGTCACACCACACACACCCAGTTCAGACAATGTGCACGTGAATGCGGCTCCAAGCTAGAAGATTCAGGATTAAAACATGATGTAAATGACGTATTTCAATTCAATTTGGCATGTTGGGGCTTTAGGAGACTTAGATTGCACCAGGCGAGCAGTATGGAGGCATTTTGTGGTTTTTCTTTTGGTTGTTTTTTACGTTTGAAAACTAGTCACTTCAGTTGTCTGGGAGATTCTACAATGCTGTTTTCCTGTGAAACTCCAGCAGTGTTTTGTGGATGAAGAAACTAAACTTGACCTTCAATCAGCATGAGGGTGAGTAGATAATGACTGAATTTTCAGTTTTGGGTGAACTATCTCTTTAATACCCATCGGGCAATTGTCTGTCAGTTTGGTAATGTCTGTATTTATCTGTGATCAACAATTCTGTGATCATTTTTATTTTATAACAGACAAGACAGTACGAATATACAAACAGTATCAACAGCAGCACACACAGCTTCTAAACAATCATTTTAAAAAGAGAAACAAGTAAAAAATACAAATGATTAAAAGTAGACTTAAAAGAATGGGGGAAAAAAACATCTGTTCCATAAAGTACAACCACCCATTTCCAGTGACTTTTAAAGCTGGACTGTTCCAAGTCTGATATTGAGGACACTGAGGAGGAGTGTGGGAAGTGGGAAAGCCCTTTGTAAGATGGTCCCTCTTGGATACAGCGATGCCTGACCATGCCTGTACAGTGGCCTGCTTGGCCCTTTTGAGTCTCCAGGGATGTTACACACAGACGTCATCCAGCATTCAATCAATGAAAGGTTGGGAAGAAACCACATCGTCAGATTAGTCTTTTTTGCTGCAGTAAGGCCTGCCAGCAGAAGTCTACACTGATCTATGGTCAGAGAGTAGGACAAGTTGTCATTAAGCAAACAAAGGCAGGGGTTGGGTACTACTGTAGATCTTAATGACTGACAGCTGCGATAAAACACGGGTCCAAAAATCTCTGATCAGTGAGCACTCCCAAAACATATGCATTATTGTGCCTGACCAATGTTGGTATTTAACAACCTCGGAATCAGCATAAATCTCTCTCCACGATCACTTACTGCACCTTTAAGCAATGATCTAAAAGTTTCAAGCAAAAAAGCAGCTGTCATAAAAGTTGAGCTGTGAGGAAATTCTCCTGAATGGCAGCCTCCCATTTACAGAATGTCATTTTAAAACCTGCATCCTGTCCGATGTTTGTTCACCGGGGGTTCTCAGGATGGTGTGATGTCAGAGCTGTGCCACCCCAACCCACCCACACATGCTCACACACACACACACACACACACACACAAACACACCCCTTTGAACATCTTTGAACATTTAAAGCAGCACCATTCAATGAGGCGTACAATAGCACTTTGTGTGCGGCCGACTGTAAAGATCTCCAGGGTTTGACCTCCTTGTTCCACTCAGTCAACTGGACATTGATGCTGCGTAGAAGATGGAACATTCCACAGACATGCAGCGCTGCATGCTTACTTACAGTATGATTCACATTTTCCTTTGATTTATTCACAGATGGTCTGCGAGACAAAGACAAGCTTCTGTAGCCGGATAATGTGAAACATCCTGTGAACAGCAGCACTGATTCTTCCTGCAGACCTTCTTCCTGTGGCTTCTCCGACCCACAGTGCACATATGCTAATACCAGACCCATCCATCTTTACCACATAAACACTCAATATATCAACCTTCCATGTAAACACATCCTGAAAATGCAATTCATGATGCAAATGGGTTCAGTGTTCACAGAAAAATGATAAGAGTTTAGGCCCCAAATGGTCGTCTGAGCCATTAAGAGCAGTAAACCACAAGTTTATGGGAAAACCACTGAGTTTCTGAGCTATTTACCATTTGTAAAGCCACTTAAAAGAGTTTAGAAATGTTTCAGACCTATTAGCTGTGTGACAGTGTGTGATGGGTCAAACAGCTGCAGTGTGTATACACAGGGGAAGCACAGGGCCGGGGGTTGAGGGCCAGACAGAGATGCAGCAGATGGTCTTGAGGTAGGACATGGACTCTTTAGAATCCTCTGAAATGAGAGGAATGCATCTCAAGTATACAACCAGCTTGTAGAATAACTTTTTTTTGCCTATGTTTGGATGGCTTGGTGTTGTAATCGATTGCATTTGTAACTTAAGCTCTGGATTTAGAGGAACTCAGCATTTTGGGAAATGGCCTTTAACTTTCATTCTGAGAGTAGGATGAGAAGAATGCAATCAGATGTGCTCTGAAGTTAAAAAGTCATCCTAAATTTACCAACACCACTCAAATTCATAAAGTAACATGAGGTACCTCATTTATTTAACCTGAACTTTAACAGAAATGTCAAAGGGGCAATTTGTGCTGAAAAAAGCTCTGACAAACCCACTCTATGCTAACTATCCAGCACCAAACAGCAGAAAAATGAGGTTTGTGACTAGATGGTGGACACAGGGGAGCATTTAGCAGCTAAAGAGCTACACATTTTTGTCTGGATTTGGCAGAGACCAAAAATGGCGTTAAAATAATTAGTATATTGGACTCACATTGGTTGGGTATCCAGAAAAATGACTCCAAAACAATGTTAATAATGCTCCATACTTTCTGGATGTGTAAACAGATAATAGGCCTTTTTCACAGCAGCCATATTGTTTTTATTAGTCCAGTCATCGGCTTTAACTTTGCTGACAATTTATGTGCAGCATTGCTGCTCATTAGAACATGCATATGCACAAAAATATCTTCACTTCAATTGAATTGTTGAATTGTAGGCTATAGTTTACATTCCAGACAATATAACCATCAAGGAAATAGGATGTTTAATAGTTAATAGAGACCATTAGCCATTACATTTAAACCTACCATTATCATTCATTGGGCATTTGGCTCCAATCTGCCAATAAAAAAAAGAAAGTGGCCAGCTACATTAGTTGCTAATCTAGCTAGCCTTGGCATGCTAGTAACCATTCTCATAAGCTAATGACCAGCCAAACCACTAGCTGGTGCAGTAGGTTGATACTATCAGGATATAAGTTGCTAGCCTCAGAAACCTAATGACCAGCTAAGCCAACAGCCAATCCAGTGAGTTTCTAGCCTTGGTGGGCTAGTTGCCAGCATGGAAAGCCATGACCAGCCAAGCCAGAAGCCAGTGCAGTAGGCTGATACTCTTGGCGTGCTAATCAATCTTTTCAACTCACTCTCAGCAGGACAGCTAATAAACATATTTCCCCAAATCTTAAACTGTTATCTGTTTAAGATAAACTTATGTCTTGTAAGACTGAATGTGAAGTCTGAAAAGTTTGAATTTGAACATGGTGTTGAATTAATCCTTTCCTATCATGAATATTAAAACAATTGACATTTGCAGCCTCCTGCCAACCATGAGCACACTCAGTAATGTGAACTATTTCTGCAGCCCTCCCACTGTGCCCACTACAGTGGAGAACAAAGATGACATTCAACATGTTATATAGCCTCTCTCTGTTTTCATGAAGCTGCCTCTTCCACAGCTCCGCTCGGCTCTTCTCAGCATTTATCAGTGTTTCCTGTGTGTTGACTGAACGCTTACAGGATAGACCATAAGGCTCTATCTCTGTGACACAGAGCCAAACAAATGGAGCTGGTATCAAGCTCAGAAACAGGATTTGGCTCTACAGATGAGCGCTGTCCAAAGTCAACACACTCTCTGGTCATGTAGCTCCAGAACTGTGGCCGTGCCCTCTCTCTGCTGTGTGGGAAGCCTCCATGACAGAGAGTTGGATCTCTATAATGTTGTTTTATAAAGACAATTTTAAAATGGTTCTTCGTTTGGTTTCTGTGTATCTTTATGTTCAGTACGTCTGCCTGCCGACAGACTTTTCCCAGAGTGGGAGAATTAAGTGGATTAAATGTTAAAGCTTGAAGGTTGAATCTCATTTCCGCTTTGCCCTCCCAAGCGGTGCTGGCTGCTGTACTTATATATTGCCCTTGATGAAGGGTTCAGACACTGGATTTAGTCATGCTAACTCCTCTGATCATCCTCAGGATGCTACAGGGTCATGAGAATCTCATCGTAACTCAATAACTGTGCACAGACAGCCTGGCTGCAGGGGCGAGGCCTCCTCTCCAGGGACCCTCAACTTCGGAAACTCAGACATTGAGAAATAAACACGGAGCCTACGACAAAAAATAAATGAAGAAGACATGTTTAAATTGCACTGATTTAGCATGGCCAAGTCTGGGGACAGAATACCTCCACGTTCTCTTTGACCTACAGCTCATTCTCCCAGGATGTTTCTTCATATGATCATATCTGAGCAAAGTCACCAGGGTATATGACCACTTACATCTTGGTTGCCAACAATCATGGCTCTCCAGTTCAGTTCTATGGGGCCAATGCACACAAATCAACCCCAAAAGCATCAAAAGCAGCCACATAATTACAGTCACAGTGAAACGGAACATTTCTGTCAAAGGATAAAGTTGTAGTTTATCTATGGCCTGACATCTTGCTCTACTTATTTGAAGCTATATGCAGCGAGCACATGGACAGAACCCAAGGATGTGCAGCGGTGTGACTAAGATCATAAAGGCTGCCAACCAATCAATCTCATTATAGCTCAGGAAATCAGGAATCATTTTAGATTGATTTCTGTGCGTGCATTGGCTCCTTAGGACTGTGTTGCATCACACACTCTGGAGAGTGTTGCTCTAATGCAAAGCATTTTGAACAGTTTTTCTCAGATTTAGTTGATGATGACAAAGCTATTACTCAAGAACGCCAATATTAGTCAACTCTGCAAAACCCCAGATTACACTCAATGACAAAAAGGTTTTATGTCCAAGGCCAACTTTTAAAAAAAAAAAAATCTTGCTTTGTACAAAGTCTTACAAGCAATGATGATATGGTTGAGGTCAGGGAAAGAATTATGACAAATAAAATGTGTTTAAGATCATGTTTGGCAAGTAATACATGTGGTCAAGGCTAGAGAAAGATCACAAGTATGGTTAATGAAGAACCAAATGTCAAGGACTCAAGTCACAAAAAATCTTGAGTTGTGAATCATCTAATAGCTACATAATATGCAATACAGAATGTCTAGAAATACTTGGAATGGTTCTCTGAATCACTTCAGTAGAGTTTATAAAAGTCTTAATCTTGACTATTTGACTACTGGTTGGTTTTGCAGAACCTGTGAATACTGGTGGCAGCAACAAGTGCATTTTAATAAAACAGCTGAAAGAGTTTCATTCAAAATGACACTTGATCACTTGGAGCGATTAACATGCCTTGAGAAGCTGCTCTGTCAGAAAGGCAAACAGAAGAAGACTGAGAGGATTATTTTCTTGCATTGTTGCTTTGATAAAATAAGAGACAAAAGAAGACGGTTAATGCTGAAATAAAAAATGCTGCTGCTGTCTTTTGTCTTCCACATCCTGTCCAGTACATGCACACATTGTTTCCTGTGAATCTCGTGTGTGGGTACATGATTTTAATCATGTGGGAAAGACAGAATTACCAGCTCTTTAACTGCTATACAGGGAGGCAAATACAGAACTCCAATGCATTAAATGGTGAAACATTTCTGGCTATAAATAGTTCAGAACTAGGGAAGCTCACTCAGTAGAGTGGCTTAGAGAGGCTTAACAATATAACAATATACTAAAAATCTACATTTTTGGAGAAACTCACGAAACTCAAAATTCTGAGACTTGATGCTGTCCATTCGAAGGTTGGAGTCTGCATGTCCCAGCAGAAGTTTTTGCTATTCAGAAGGTTCATATTTTAGCATAAACCTGATTAGACTCCCCCGGTAACTGATTTAAAATTCTACAAAGTTGGTCTACAAAGTTTTACAAAATTGCTAACTTTCTCAGGTTTATAACAAACCAAATTTAATGAAAATCAGTTCAGAATTAAGTGAATTATGGTTGATTTTGCAGTGAGGTCTAAATCTCTCATTTGTTTACTAGAGAACCTTGAACGCTCCATTAAACTGAGCAGACGCATAGCAGCGATGTTGAAGATAACAAACATCAGCGTTTGAGCCATGACAAAGACCAAAATGAGGCCTGCAACAGACTGGTAGGTGAGCCTTGTTTTTAGTCTAGCAGTTGTTAACTGCTTGTTAAGAAGAGTGAGGAGTCAGCAGTCGCTATAAAACAAAACATTTTCAAAAACTGTAAGTCACTGCAAACATGAGAGGTCCTTGAGCATACAGTCATAAATGTGGACCAAAAATATTAGGTCAATGGGTCCAGTAGTACAGTATGTGAGATTAGCTGCGGACATGGATACTAGTTCCAACTCTGTTTGTCACTCACACGCACACTAGTGAGGCGCAGATGGGCTTTGAGTTAATTAAAGTCAAAACGTCTGCATAAAAACCACCCTACCCACCTGAATGTATTATTTTTTTTCAATATAGACCCACACCCACACCTCTACATCTCGACTTCAATGATTAGAGAGGCTGCTTTCAGTTTTGTTTCCATGCGTGCAGTAATGTCACTGCAGTAAATATTGTGGAACATTTAAGCTAAAACTAAACTGTGTCCTTTCTAGAGGACACAGAATGAAATAATCAATGAAGTTATGCTGCTATCTTGTGTGTAAATGCACACACAGCGCCTCTCCCAACCCATCCCCCATCAATTCAATTTAATTAAATTCAATAGGCTTTATTAGCACAATTACAATCATAAGACAATTAACAGTAATAATGTAGATAGCAATGTTTGATAGAATAAAAGATAATGAAATTGATACATTTACAGTATATAAGTAAAAACAGCAATTTAATTATTATTCAATTAAATCAAGTACAACAATCAAGCCCACTTGTCGTATAATTCATAATGGTTATCTTATCCATGCAGGGATATCCCTATAGGGGCAAGACATTAACCAGAATGTTCATTTTATGTCCTGGGCTGCTCAACCTGTGGACTAACCAGTGTCCACTGTTGTAACTGCCCTCTGTGCATCACTCTCGTCAGGGCTTACGCTAGGTAGAAATAAAAATGAACTTTTACAGATTATACATCTAAATCAAAACAAATAGAAAGAATAATTTCAATTTCTAATGAAAACTTTCTGCACAGATGAGAGTTTGGCCTCTGAGCCTACATCCTTTGGATCTATAGCAAGCCAGGGGAACATTTGCCAGCAGTCCTGTATGGCTTCTCATGCCCTCACTGTCTATTGTGCTCTCTGCTTCTCCCTCTCTGGGGTGTTGCTCAACATTTGGCAGCTGGTTTCCATTAGGGAACTGTCAGGGAGGGGCAGGAGGGGCATGACAGCAGTGGAGACAGTAACTCAGAGCCCATGTGAGTTCTAGCCTTGGGGTACCTCTCATGACACAAACACACACAAAGCAGGACTATTGTGAAGTCCAGACAGCCACATAGAAGTCCTAAGAGAGCTCTGCAGACAGCCAGAACTAATCCCTGCCAAAACACTCACAAACTTGCCTCATCCTTGACCGTTCTCACCTTAACATTTGCATACATGATGATCAGACTCAGGAAAAGTCAGAAACTAAATGTAGCTCTGTTAGGACATGTCCATGAATATTCTCATTCGTCCAGGTCATTGTAATCTCAGGAAAGATTAAATTGAAAGCAACTGGACTTGTTTAAATGTCTTTTGAAGACGTTTCACCTCTCATCCAAGAAGCTTCATCAGTTCATGCCTGTTAGACTAGTCTGAGCTTGTCTGACAGGCATAAACTTTCAATTTAATCTTTACTGAGATTACTCTGTTCGGACACACAGTTCACTAGACAAAAAAGAAATAAAACCAACTTACTGTCAGCACCGACTGTTGCTGTTCCCCGAGCCTGGCGGCAGAAGCTAGATAGACAATCCCTGAGAGGATGCATAGAAGGCAGAGGCAGGACAGAGCTTTAGCAGCCATATTTGTGTGTTTGCCCAGTGGAGCACTGATCCCCCCTCTCTGTCTGTGTCTCTGTCAGTGTCTCCTGGCCGAAGCAAAGTCTGGGCAGCTCCTCTTGCTCTTGCTGCACCCGTTGGCTCCACTTTCCCACTGCTACAACCTCCAGATGCGGCCGTGCGCCTCGTCCCGGCCCGAGCTGAGTCCTGTAAAACAAACTTGTGTGGACTTCCTCCCTTTCTCTCCCTCCCTCCCTCCCTGCCCTGATTCCTCTCCCCTAGCGGACTTGCCTCTCCCCTGAGCCTGTGCCTAAATCACATACAGATGGGAAGGCTGGAAAACTGAGAGAAAGAGTGAGAGGGGGAGAGAGAAAGAGAGAAAGAAAGACAGACAGAGGCAAACGAGCAACAGAGGGCTTCTGTCTCCAAGCAGACGGTGCACCCATCCAGACTGCATATCACCCCCCCCTGACTGGTAGAGTCAGATTGAGTGTTAGCTCCCCATCTCCATTTGCAGGACCGTGGCACCCTTTCACCTTGGGCTCAACAGGCAGCACCCCTCCCCTCTGCTCTCCCCCTCCCCTCCCCTTCCCCTCTGTTCGGCCAGGGTGGGCAGAGGGTCTAAAAGCTTCAACACTCACTCTGCACTCGGCAGGCAGAAAAGAAACAGCTGCTCTGATATCCCGGCCCAGCTCCACCTTCACAGCCCCAGACAGGAGCGTTCTGTTTGTTTTCCAAGGTCAGACCATCAAAAGCTGCTAAATTTATGGATATTGTGTCAGGCTCTGGACAGGAAGACACTTCCACCACAAAGGACGTATTGTCAGAGACTAAAAACAGTGTCCCAATATCTGAATTGCTGGCCGGTTAAAAGTTGTTTTGGTTTTGCTGAAACTAGTGCCTTTGAGCAGACAAGCCTCACAGGTCCAAAGACAGTTGTGACCTCTCCACAAAGACCATGCCGTAAGCAGTTCCAAATACGTCCAAGCTATGTCGTGCAGGCCCATAGGACCATGTGGAAGTTATATGTCTCAAGTGACTAATAAACAGGTTGTCGCATTCCAGTTATGTATGGCAGCGATGTCATCCACACGAGAGCAAAACAAGACCTCAGGCCCCTCTATATTTACTATTCCAAACAGTCAACAAAATACGAATTCTTCTAACTTTCTGTCTCAGGTAATACAGAATATAATGCTACTGCAGGTATTTTCCAACTCTTAAAAGAGGATAAGATCATTTTTGGACATATTTGTGGAAACAGCATGGAAGCTTCAAGTCTAGGGTGGACTTTCCCATGAAAGAAGATGACTGACATCTCAGAGCTGGCACTGTGCTGTAAACTTCGGAAGTGCGTTACTGACTGAAGCATGTCATAGTCTCGCATAGCCAGACATACAGTATCTGTGCAGTGCTGAGTCAGTGCTGGAGAAAGGTCTGGCCCCACACATGATCATTCTGCTATAGGAGAAAAAAAAAAAACACTTGAGTTTGTTTGTTTTTCTTTAATCCAATCACAATGCAGCAATGGTGCCCCTGCAAAGATTTTTTTTTTTTTTGGGGGGGGGGGGGGGTTTTTTTGTG
>JAJHUR010117294.1:0-10856 GCA_027495735.1 Lutjanus campechanus | reverse complement strand
GTTACTCACATGTGTGTTAACTTGGACATGAAGCGTTCACAGTGAAACATTGTTAGTTTCTATTCAGTCCTCTCAAGAAAAAAAGTAAAAGTACTGATTCAACTTGTTTACTTGTTACATCTTTTATCTTAGTTTTGTCTTATTACACATTTTATCTCGTATTTGTGTTGTACATTTTTTACACCATTTTCATCTTCTGTTTTGACGCTGAGATTTCAACCTATTTAATATACAGTCTATTGGCTATTTGGACCGCTGCACTCATTTTCACTTTAAGTTACTAAATGTGCAGTTTACTGTGTACATAATATATTTCAGAGATAATTCCACAATATTATTATAGCAGTGTCTTTTTCTTTCATTAGTGGATGATGTTGATTACAACGAATCTGATAATGACGTCACAACCAAGAAAAGAGGGGCAGCATTAATAAACTCATGTTGTTCTTTAGATGATTAAATGATTTGTTTGTGTTGAAGAAGCTACTTTAACTATGATGATAACTCAGTGACAAACATTCCACTCCTTCACAATAAAAGCCTGGCTCACAGGTGAAGCACCAACAGGAAATGTCTGGTTTGTATCAGCAGAAGTATAACAGTGATCAGTAAACAGTAAAATAAAGCTGATTTGTAAAAAGTATATTGTACCAAACCACAGAGATTCATGTAGAAGGTACAAAAGGAGCTGAACACAAAGATTTTTAGAAACAGATTTTTCTGTAGTTTCTTTGGCTTACCAGGCTTTTCTGTAGGGCTGTTGGCAGGATTCTGATGCTGATCGCCAGGAGAGGCGTTGTTTTCTCCACCTGGACGGACTGTTAAAAGGATTCAAGAAACACTGGATTAATCATCATTATCCCTGCAGGTATTAACTGTAGAGTAACATTTACACGTGCTGTAATTTGAAGTTGCAGCTGACTGCAGATGATCTCTGTTCAAAATCCAGCCACACTTTAACATTTTAGGACCAATGTTAATGTGGGCAGGAAATTTTGAATTTCTTTTAGTCATAGTCTGTTGACTAAGATCCATGTGTGAACAAAAAAGGGGAAAAACACATCTGGAGCCCCAAATGTTAAATTCTGTATTTTCCCTGAAGACTTTTTGGCATCTATAGCTGGAAGAAGACGAGCCACAATTAAAATCTGGAGGAAAAGACACATGTAGGCTAAAAAATCTGTTGTCGTACGTCGTCTTGAAATGTTGAATCATCTGAGCTTTTTCACAGACCTACAACAATGAAACATGAAAAATGTTTTTGAACAAAAATAGTTATTCGTCTCCATATAATTTATTGCCAAAGTCACAGGGAGCCACTGGAGAGGGGCCAAAGAGCCACGAGGCTCCGGAGCTGCAGGTTGTGGGCCCCTGTTCTGGAGGAACATCCAGAGTCACATCAGATTCTGCTCGTCCCTCTCTAACATTTTAATTTTGTTTTTATTTGATGACTGAAGTTTCAGTGGGTTTTGTCATAGTTTTTGTCATCATAAATTATACTTTGTTTAGTGTTTAGCGCCATTTCTTTATATTCCCAGTAGCCAGTCAGACTGAACCAGCTGATGTCTGATGATGTTTGGATTCACTGTATTTAATCTTTTGTTGTGTGAATAAATGAAAAACTCAGTAGTAAAGTGTTAAATGTTTGTTTTATTTCATAAAAGTGCGCCTTGTGTTGCTGCAGGTGATTTTTTAATTCAGGTAAAGTGGGGCAGCAACAGGAAATAACATGTTTGCATTAACTACACTCCATTAGTGAGTTTGTTACCTGTAGTGTTCCTTTCATAGTGACACACTTTAGATCTGTGGTGGGAAAATACTGCACCACACTTGTGTCTCCACACCATCTGTACATCAGGGTTACTGTTAGTAACTGTTTATTACCTTTGAAGGAGTTTGTGTACAATTTTAGTTATAACACCTTGTGATTCAATGATAAGAGCCTTAGTGTACTTACCAATGATGTCTGCAGCACAGGTGTAATTCTTTCCATCTATTACAGCAGAGCAAAGGTATCTTCCCGTTTTTTGGGCCAGCTGTGGGGACAGATTCAATGAAAAATTCCCTCTCAGTGGGTCTGAGGGCAGAGATACTTGGTCTTTGTACACCTTCCCCTGGCTGGTAAGATCAACTTCACCCCCATGGTGCGCAATGACATCTTCACAAGTCCCTGACTTGACATGGAACCACTCCAAGTCCAAGGTGGTGAAACTCTGCTTGGTCCAACACATCAGAGTCACATTCTTGCCATATTCGGCTTCAACCGACGTATTTTGGCAGAACAACACTGTTGAAGAAACACACGAAAAAATATTTTGACCACATTATTTCTTTGAATCATCTCCAGAAAAAAAAATCTCTAAAATGATGTAATATGTAAATTCTCAAAAGGTGAAAAATAGTGTACAAAGTAATTTAAATGATCTCAACCATAACAATCAAGCAAAATGCAACATACACAGCAGCAGTGGCAGCTGGTCACTTCAGTGAAGATGACTTAATGACTTTAAATTATATACTGTATATTTCTTTAAGCAACAACAATATTGTGTGTAGTTGGTGAGTAAAATGTATAATCTACACTAATGTGTTGTTAAAAATGTCAGGTCGGTCACGTGTTTCCTGGCTTGGGGTATAATTTTTCACCCCTTTACTCTCACTAGAAGTTATACATGTGCAGTTTGATCCTCTCAATACAAGAAATTGGAGCTTGGTGGGGTGAACAGAAGCTGCACCTTCAGCATTCATCTGAATGCTGCTGGTTTACACATCGTCAACCTCTGTGTGGCAGCAGTGAGAGGCTTAATGAACATCTGATAATTAATACAGCAGAGTGAGATGTGTTGATAGTTGGAGGAGTTTAGAGCATCAGCTGCCAGAATGAAGATATAAAATCTGAGGTCACATTAAACATTGTGTTTTGAGAGAAGAACGTTAGAAGAGAAGCTGAGAGTTAAAGAACCTGATCAGTCCAACATCAGAGACCAACAACAATCAGATAAAGATGCTAAACTCTCTGTGGAAAACATAGTGACATTGAAACTAAGCTTCTTTGATCATCAGACAGATGAGCTGTGCTGGTTAGTAAGTATTCAGAATCTTTATTGCAGTAAAAACACTAATTCCACACTGAAAACACTTGAAGTAAAAGCCCTACAGTCAAAACTTTACATAAAAGGACAGTTCACCCAATAATGAAAATTCACTCAATATCTCCTCCCCCCTGTGCTGATGTGAGGATGAGTGAAGATCTCCAGTTCACAAAACACTCTGAGTCTCAGCAGAAAACCGCCCTGCAGCCAAATCCAGTATAGTTACAGTGAACAGTGACCACATTTAAAACATAAAAAAAAAAAGAACACAAAAACACAAATGTCTGCATCCTGCTCCTGTGGTTTAATCCAAGAGTGTGAGCTGCAACATTAAAGTTTAACCACAAAAGACGCCATTTACACCATGTTTTTAGCTGAAATGTCAGCTGTAGCCTCCCAGGTAGCCTGTAAACATGGTGTCGATGTATCATGTAGCCAGACATTTTGTGTTTGTTTTGTGTTCTTTTTTTTTTTTAAACGTGGTCACCGTTCACTCTAATTATACTGGATTTGGCTCCACGGCTGTTTTCTGCTGAGACTGGGAGTGTTTTGTGAATGATAATCCACAGTGCAAATAGCCACACATTTCAGTTGCATTTGTAATAAGATTTGGTGACTGAAAATGTGATTAACATCTTCAAACAGCTCTTAAAAGAGTATTTCTTGGAACGAGGTGTGACATTACCAATTAAGAAATTGTGCTAAATTTGACCTACTGTGTGTGTTTTTATACTGTTAGACAAGTTAACAAGTCTAAATTAAAATGTGCTTTTAATCAACAGGGAAATTACCTGGATCATCCCCATGCTGTTCGCTCTGAAAAGCTGAACCATTTAGTGAATTGTTATGTTTTGTAGAAGGGCTGCAGCAATTAATTGATTATTCAGTTTAGCAGTAGACTAGGGCTGGGACGATCACCGATCAAATCGTATATTGGCGATTGGAAGGTTGCCAGGCGATTTGGAAAAAAAACGGCGCTCTACTGTGCAACACACCGCCGGCGCAGCGGCGCGTCGCGTGGCACCCGTCATATGAACACACATGGGAAGCGCAGCGCTGCGGCGCGTCACCCTCGTCCAGGACACTGGGCTAGGGATATTTCTTGACCTCGGCATCTCCGACCCTCCACTTCTCCCCTTAAATAAGCATGTGTTGTCAGACTGAGCTCCTCTCTGTGCAGGAGAGCAGAGACACAGATGTGATCTGTAGAAGTTTCTGTGTGTTCAGCTCTCAGTAATTTGTAGTTTTTAAATTGTTTTCTGTGGTTTGAAGTTTAGTTTCTCTCCTGTATCGCTGTGTGTACTTTCAGATTTCTGCTTTATTTCTTTATTTTACCGTTTCTTCACGGTAGCTTCCAACTGATAGGATTCCTGTTAAGTTACTGCTGATGAAAACAACACTTCCTGAGTTTTCTGCTTCATAATAAAAGCCTTTAATTAAAAAAAGTAATGACGGGCTTTTATGCTGAAGAATTTATAGGAAGCGAAACGTCCAGCGTCAGCCACTTGACTAAAAACAAGCGCGATTCAGACAGACACACACCTCGGCAGCGCTGAGATGTGAATCCCTGCCGTGCAGGCCTGACTAGCCGAGTCAAACCAAGTCAAGACAAACAGCACAAGTGTCTGTAAAGAGGCTCTAGTCTCGCCATCGTTCTACACATGAGAGACAGAGAGATCAGCTGCAGGGGAGACAGACTGCAGGCAGAGAGAGGAGCTGGAGCTCAGGAGGAACAGTTGAAACTACAGTGAAAAGCAAGAAACACAAGTAAATAACGACTGTAGTTGAGCAAACATTATATTGAAGCACTGAACTGCTGTTTCTCATGGTAAATCCGCGTTTTTTTCAGGCGCGGCGAAGCTGGGAATAGGACAGTGGCGTAAAACTGCGGGGCTGCGCGCCTAGGATATAGCCTATATCTTTTAGCGATCTGGTAGCGATCAACATAAGACACGTGCCATGGACACGTGCCAAGGACACGTGCCGCCCCTGCCCCCTTGCCGATTTAATCGTGTATTGGCAATCTAGAGCAATGACAATCTACAATTTGAAATTTAGAGGCAATCGCACAGCCCTACAGTAGACTTGACTGATGTGTTAAAATTTTCCAAACGATCATCGTCAGCCCATCCATCAGCGACTGGCGATATCTCTTAAAATGACTAATAGCACCCTAAAAGTCAGCCAAAAATGCAATCTGTGATGGATTCAGCCCATCATCAATAAACTATATATCTGTCCAATCACCCAACCCTATTCATCAGCAACTATTTTGATAATCAATTAATCAGTATAGTTTGACCAACTAGTATTTCTGGTGCCAACTAGCGTGACGACATTTAATTGTATAATCACGTATATTCCTACTGAAGGACAGTGTTAAGGGACAGTTCACTCCAAAATCAAAGACACATATTTTTTCCTCTGGCCTGTAGAGCTATTTATCAGTCTCGATTTTTTTGGTGTGAGCTGCAGAATTTTGAAAATATCAGCCATAAAGGTTTCAGCCTTCTCACCAGTCATCAAATATAATGGGACTAGATCAGGCTTGTGGTTTACAAAGCACCAAATCACTTCATTTAAAAAATTCAAATAAATAATGACTGTTACTCAAAGTTAACCAGCCATTGTGAGCAGTTTCATGTAAGAATGACTTCTTTCTACTAGAGAGTAGTTTATTAATTGAAAGAACTAACAGCAGGGTTCAAATTCAAGCACTTTAAGAATTTTAAACCTTTTTTTCAAGCTGTGGGGATTTACCTATTTATACACATATCAGGGGTGTCAAGATTCTCGAAATGTTTCGATTTCACTTTTGATTTTAACATCACGATTTGATTTTTTTGTTTCAACATTTTCTTTTAGCACTGACAACTGTACCATTGTTAGACTAAAGAGTCTTGATTTGTAAAGATCAAAAGATTCTTGGTTCTATGCCCTGACAACTGTCATTTATATTTTCAAAGTCTTTTCTTAAATGACATTTAAGGTGTCAAGTGCAATTAACCATCGGTAAGCCACGCTGTGTCATCTTTGAAGTGTTGTTTCTTCTAACTAACCAGAGTGTGAGCAGTAGACTAACTTGGAACATTAAAAAAAAATCTAAGAGGGCAGATGTTTAGCTCAGTGGGTAGAGCGTCCGACCCATGTATGGAGGCTGTTAGTCCTCTGCAGCGGCCGCTGGTTCGACTCCCGCCTTCGGCCCTTTGCTGTGTGTCATCCCCTCTCTCTCTGCCCTGTTTCCTGTCTACTCTTCGGCTGTCGCTATCCAATAAAGGCACAAATGGCCAAAAAATGACTTTAAAAAAATAAATAAATAAAAAAAAATCTACCTAAAAGTGATTTTCATTCTGCTGGCAATGATCCACAAGGTAACCTGCATGGTCATTGAGTGATCTCACAGGCATTTCTCATGATCCACAGTGACAGATGATGACAGAACAAAAGGAGTGAAATGAAGCACAATTTGTAGCTTACATTTCCAAATTAGCTGTTTAGTGCAGATAACTCAGTTGTATTGGTCTAATGTTTGTTGTGAGAGGGAACTTACATTAGCAGAGGGCAAACATCTCTACTGCTGATACCTCCAAAACTCTGCGACTCACACCAAAACACTACAGCTGGAGGAGAACTGGGCCTTTAAAGAGCCCCTGGGCAGAGACATGGCTGCTCAGTAACGAGGTGATAAATCTGTAGTTTACATATATTGATCTCATACATGGCTGCTGTGGAATCCAAATGATGGAAATCTGTCATATCAACAGAGAACTTCAATCCATGTGCACTATTTGAGAATTTAGGGTATGTTGTTTTAGAGAAATGTGTGTATTGAAATAACATATAGTATATTCAAGGAGTAGCTAAAAATATCAAGATCATTTACAGGCCATGTTGTGATCTTCACCCCCCATGACCTGCATTGTGGAATAAGTTCAGTTTAGTCTTGTTAAGTCTGGGTTACCTGTGTCATGAGACTGGTCAACAGTTGGACATGTGGTTTCTCCATGTTGATGGCCTGTTAAAACACAAACAAAAAACACTAGATTCATTCTCATCATCACTGCATGTGCAAATAAAGTGTAACAGGGCATGGGCCCCCAAGGAGCAGGTCATTATGGTAAAATAAATCCATAAAATAATTTTAATATTACTTTGTGTCACATAAATGTGTGCCAAATATTTTTTTTTCGGGGTGATTAAAGACCTGCACCCCATAAGGGTTTATTTCGCAATAATGACCTGAGGCTCATTGCACATTATCCTTTACTTAGCTAATGTAAAGAATAACAAAAATGCACCAGTGCACCACACACGCTAAACCCAAGACAGGCATCACTGTCCGACATGTTTGAAATCCAGTGTTCTTGAAACTTTAGGCTTTCACCTGGAATTTTGTCTTATATTCCAAATATTGCAGCAAACCTCAGTCCAGCGGATTTTATTCCCCCAGCGCAGCGCACAATTTACACATTTCCATTGTTTAATCTATTACATTACATTATGACAGTAGAGCAAAAAGTTTCTGTATTAAATACATTAATTATCGGAGGTGCTTGATTTCATGGCACTTTTTGCTTGTTAACTAATTAATTAATGCGCTCAGTGTGCTCAGCCGTAACACGAGAGCAACAAAACGCACACCAGCATGAAAATCAAATACTAAGAATAATACAGCAACATGCTATGACTTTATTTGCCTTTCCTGTCAAATGCCAATTAAACATATTAGACTATGGTTATTTTACAACTGCATTTTTTTCCTGCCTTGTCTCAAGATCGGGGGGTTCAAGGCAAATTGTGTTTCAGTTTGTGTGAAATGTTACTGACTTGGGAGCAGTAAGATGGATGTCTTTTTTTTTGCAGAATGTTTAAAAAGTGCATGCTATTAAACAGTACCTTTTCTTTCAATGACTTTGTAAGTTAAATACATAGAGACAAAGTCAAAGATTTGCTACTCTTATGTTTCTGTAATGAGCAGTTAAATAAAAATGTTTTTTATTATTGTCACTAATGTGACATCTTTTAATTCTAACAAAGACACCCAGCCTATGGGAAATAACATTTTAATTCTAAATGTATCTAATTAGCCATATTAAAATAATTCATGACGTTTTGTTGGGGAAAAAAGATGATTTTTTTTAATCGCATATTAAATCGCAATCAGATTATTTTTCCCAGCCCATTATATCACATCTCATCATGTAGCTTTTATTTGTATTATCTGTAGATCCTGTATGACTCTACAAAGTAACCACACTGCTGCAGGTATTTTCCCTGTTTAGTCCATTAAGTGTGTGACAGTGATTCCACAGTAAATCTGAATCATCACTGAACCAGACAACTTTTTATCCTGTTTATGTAATTTTTCAGAACACACAGCGATTTACAGTCTAATAATACTAATGATGTTTATAATCAGTTATTTCTTCATGAGCTCTTTGTGACATCAAATAACAAATATTCAATCAGAATCATTAAAGTGTGTCAGTCAGATTTAATTTCCCTGCCTGTGTCCTGATGATGCAGGATGACAGTCGCTGAAACTGTCTAATCAACATCACTCCTCTTGGCAAAACGTCAACCTCCAGACTGGATGACGGGATTTGTGACACTGTGAGAAACTAAATTCAGTGCTAACGTTAGTTTAGCCGTTTGTGTAAGAGGCAGACAGGACACTGACAGGCGCTGTGCATTCACCTCTACGCCCTATTTTTTTACTTTTATTGGTGTATTCTTCATGTTTAATACATTTTGTTAAATTGTATGTAAACTTTGCAGCATTTTAAAGAATAGGTGACAAGACTTTGAATTGAATTAACTTCATGTTAATGTAAATTATTGTATGAAGCCATTATAGTAAATAGACTTTAAAATATTTCATGAATAAACATTTCTTACATTTTTTAAAATCTGTGTGCTAATTTTGTTATGTGCCAATTTTAAGAATGAAATAGTGATTACTTAGAATGCAGCCTTCACACGGGAAAAAATCAAAAATAAAAACATCTGCTGTGGAGTTCACGTGTTTCTTGTTAACCGTGGAGGTTGGAGGTCTGCAGCCAGGTCCCTCTCACCCGCAAAATACACTGCATGCGGAACGGCTCCGGTCCGGAACGACTGCGTACTCCGCCGTCCGCCACTCACACATGATGCGTTTGCGATCCGCCTGGTGCGGCTCCGCCGGACACCAAGCGTCGCAAGAACGCACGAGATCTCGCAAATTCACGCATAATCGCGCGATATTGCCGGCTGTAGTCTCTTGGAGAAAGAGGCATTATCCATTCATTCATACATACAGTAGTAGAAGATCGACTCGGTCCTGATAACAAACTGATAACAAACTAAACTTTTATTTTATTATTTAAACATTAGGCCTATTCTGTTTTTTGTTTTATTGTTGATGCACTTGAAACTACAAGGCCACAGAGTTAACTATTGTTCATGTTGGAAATTGAAAAGAAATAAAACAAAATAGCTACTTTAGTGTACTTCTGAGTGACACCACATTTAATATAGTATTAATAAATAAAAGTGATATACTCATATATATTTATATATTTTACTTTATTTTTATTTTTATTATTATTTTCATACCTGTCTTTTTGCACCACCAGAGTTGTCTTTTAAATCTCGTTGTACATTGTGTATGATGACACAGTTGATTCTGGATCTCCAGAATCAACTTCTCCTCATCCATGGTGTCGACGGGGTGAAAAGACCATAGACATATATACGTAGACGCCGCATCGACTGTGGAGGGACGTGCCTAAAGCGCCGCCATCTTAGTACAGGGCTCGCAGAGGCGGAAGTGCACATAAATCTATGGAGGTAAGAGGTACTCCACAATCTTAAAGTAGAATTATTCACTGAATTTTCGACCGATTTCCAAACGGTTTGATTTGCTAAAAACATCACATATGTAGCTATGACACAGGATGCTTGGATGTTTTAATAATGTCGGTTTTACTACCCAAATACAAATTCTACTTAATAACTGGAAAAGATGCCGGAGTTTTGTGCTGCTTATGGGTGCTCAAATGAATCACTTTTCACAGTTAAGGTGTACGTAAGGAATAATATAGAGTGAGCAGGTTGTTAAATAGTGAAATAATCCCCGACAGGACGGATTGAATCTCTTCGCTCCGCGTCCAGGTTCTTTCCATAATATAACCAGCTCACGTTATCCCACGTATTACACAGCTGCTTACTAGTGAAATAACTAATTTGAGACCTTATTCTGGTTAAAATGCAATGTTATTTCATCCATAAACTGGCCCTGGTTTGGAAAAAACAGACCTTAGACTGCAGTGATTGACCAGTTAGAAGATTAATGATAGATATTGGATGTATTTAATATGTTTATGTATTGTGTACTTAACCTTAATGTGAAGGATGACAATTATAATAGTGATAATAAAATGATAAATAATAATAATAAAATGATAAATAATAATAATAATAATAATAAAATGATAACAATACTAGCGATATTAATAGTAATTATAGTGATAATAATAAAATGATAATATCAGTATTAATTATAATAGTGACATAATAATAAAATGACAATGATAATAGCAGTATTAATTATAATAGTGAAATAATAATAAAAAGATAATGACAATAGCAATATTAATTATAATGGTTATAATAACAAAATGATCATGATAATAACAAAAAATTACAATAATAATGATATAATAATAAAATGGTGATGATAATAGCAATATAATTATAATGATAGTCATGATAATTATAATAATA